>JANKOD010000001.1:22362363-22374527 GCA_026284645.1 Erythroxylum acuminatum | reverse complement strand
GGAGAAGAAACTGCCCCCTCTGGTTGACTCCTCGTGGTTGAACTATTTACTGTATTTATAAGTATTGGTTTCGATTTCTAACCTGCTTTCATTACTGTGCAGCCATGGCAAAGTTCAGGGATTTCGTCGGGTCCGCCAGCTCCACTAGAGGCCAGCGCAAAGCTGCTAGGCCTTTAAAGATAAAGAAGCAAGGTGAGAAGGGGGAGTCCAACGCGGATGTTGCTCAGGCTCAGGTGACTGTTCCCGAGCCGTCTACAGCGCTCGTTTTGGCGGCTGTCCCCGAAAAGCCAAAAGTGATGACCCGGTCAGCGGGTGAGGGCTTAGCGGTCATTGAGGAGAAAGAGGAAGAGGTGGAGCCACCTCTTAAGAGGAAGAAGACCGTTCGGGTTCTCGACCAACCGCCCTGCCCATCGGTTAAAGACAGGGAGAAGGGTAAAGAGAAGGAAAGAGAGAAAAGCAAAGGGAAGGAGCGAGCGACCAGCTCTGGGAAGTGGGTATCCAAGATCAGCCTAGATGAGAATGCATCAATTAGGGACATCGACGTGTCCCTCCAAATTGCCCGGAAGGTTGTTCCTCCCCGGGACGAGGAGGTTTTGGATGCTCTGGATAATAAGGAGCTTTTGGGTAGTCTCGTGCGCAGCTGCACAAGGGGTCTGGCGCTCTCCTTCGCCTCGATCAACTTGATGGAGTCTCCCGAACGCTGGACCGAGAGGTCGAGGATCTTCGCGAGCAGGTCCGTGTTTTGAGGGCCGAACTCTCAGAGGCGAGGGAAGAAAGAGACTTTACGCGAGCTCAACTTTCTTCTTTAGAGGAGGAGAAGAAATCTTGGAAGGAGGATAGGAGCGTTTTGAAGGCTCAACTCGCTTCGGGGGAGGAGGAGAAGAGCAGGGTGGTCGCGAAAAGGGATGAGCTGGTGAGGGAGTGCGAGGGCCTGAGGAAAGAAGTTCTTGATGCCCATTCTAAGGTGAGGATGGAACAAGAGCTTCGATCTAAGTTCCTCCAAGATTGCCACAAGGCGGTGAGGGACAAATTAAGGGCTGAGGATAGGCTGATGGAGTTGCGAAGCTCTGTGAAGGAGGAAAGAATCAATGCAATCAAGCGATGAAAAGAACGACACTTACACGAGGAGTGCAAAGAGTTTTCTTGCGACTTGGCTCTTTCCATCCTGAAGAGCTGCCACAACGTTTGCGTTCCTAACGGGTCAGATCGTCCTTCCTTCGAGGATTACGCCGAACCGATGCTTCCGACCGATCTCGGCCTTTCTCTGGAGGAAGTGAGGGAGATAGACGAGAGAGAACGGGCGGCGGTTCCGGATGAGGAGCTGGACCTTAGCTCGGATGAGGAGGACGAACGATCTTACGGGGGTGTCTCTCCGGTTCTTCCTGCAGACTCTGGTCCTGCCTCGGTTGCTTTGCCGACCTCCCCTTCTGCCGATCCAGCTACTTCTCTTCCTGAAGATCCCCAATAACTTAGGTTGTAGGACCCTCAGAGTTCACCTGGTCGGGCTTGTGACCAGGAAAAATATGAAGAAATAAAAAATTTTATTCTTATCCTTCATTGTCTTCTCAATTTTGCGAACGTAACTTAGATTGTCATTAGTTTCATATAAAGGTCTGCTTTTCTTTTAGTGGGGGTGTCGATAAATCCTTCGACCGATCGATGCAAAAGAAACCAGCCAAGCGATTGTGAACGTAACTTAGATTGTCATTAGTTTCATATAAAGGTCTGCTTTTCTTTTAGCGGGGGCATCAATAAATCCTTCGACTGATCGATGCAAAAGAAACTAGTCGAGCGATCCAAGATTTTAGTTCTTGGCATCACCTGGTTCCAAGATCCTGTCTTGGTAACCTGGCCGAACGTGGTCGAGGCCGAGCGATCCGAGATTATTTTCTCGGCATCGCCTGGTTCCAAGATCCTGTCTTAGCAACCTGGCCGAACGTGGTCGAGGCCGAGCGATCCGAGATTATTTTCTCAGCATCGCCTGGTTCCAAAATCCTGTCTTAGCAACCTGGCCCAACGATGTCGGGGCCAAGCGATCCGAGATTAATCTTCTCGACATCGCCTGATTCCAAGGATTTTGTCTTGGCAACCTGGCCGAGTGATTGTCGAGGCCGAGCGATCCAAAATTATTTTCTCGGCATTACCTAGTTCCAAGATCCTGTCTTGGCAACCTGGCCGAGCGATTGTGGAAGCCGAGCGATCCGAGATTATTTTCTCAACATCGCCTGGTTCCAAGATCCTGTCTTGGAAACCTGGCCGGTCGTAGTCGATGGCAATCAATCAGTGTTTTTTTGTTTTAATTCATCTTGACGAGACCCTCTCTGCCGAGGAACTTGAAACCCTTTATTAATGTGATAAGGGCGTGGGCCGTTAAAAAACCTGACTGGAAAGGCCAGAAAAAAGGTACCCACTACAAATGCGTAAGCAGCAATGAAGTACAAGATAAAGAAATAAATAAAGCAAGCTTATCTATTGATAGAACATCTTCAGGTTTTGAGAGCTCCAGGGCCTCGGTAGAGTCTTGCTGCTCGTGTCACGCAGGATGTAGGAGCCGTGTCCAACCTGTTTGACCACTTAGTAGGGTCCTTCTCACGCTTGTCCAAGCTTTCTGGGATGTTTCCCAGCTACCTCGGCCTTACTTAAAACATAGCCGCCAATCTTTATGTCGCTCGGCATTACCCTTTTGTTGTAAAACCTTGTCACTTTTTGTCTGATGGCTTCTGATCGAGTGGCTGCCCTCTCTCTATCTTGGTTGAGAAGCACTAGTTCTGCTTTGCGGGCTTCATTATTCTGCTCTTCTTCGTAACCCGATACTCTTTGTTTATGTAATACCACCTCTACTGGTACTAAGGCCTCTGCCCCAAAAGTCATTCGGAATGGCGTTTCTCCTGTGGCTCCATTCGGGGTAGTTCTATACGCCTATAGTACTTCATCTAATTCGTCTACCTAAGTCTTGCGTCCGTCTAAGCGCTTCTTGAGAGCGTTCATTATCTTCTTGTTAGTATTCTCCACAAGGCCGTTACTTTGAGGATGAGCCACTGAAGTCAATTGGAGCCTTATCTTTAATCGATCGTAAAAATCTTTGAACTTGTCGTTATCAAACTGCCGACCGTTGTCTGTAACCAACACTATAGGCGTCCCAAAGCGACTTAATATGTTTCTTCTTACGAAGTTTTCCATCTTCTACTCAGTAATTGTGGCAACCGCTTCCGCTTCTACCCATTTGGTGAAGTATTCAACTGCTACTACCAAAAACTTCTTCTGCCCAGGACCGAGAGGGAAAGGTTCCAGTATATCCATTCCCCATTGAGCAAAAGGGATGGGATGGCTCACGATTTTCATTCGCTCGGTCAGCTGATGAGACAGGTTACTGTTCCTCTGGCAAGCCTCACATCGTTTAACTTTCTCTTGGCAGTCTTTCTTCATTGTCGGCCAGTAATAACCTTGTCTAATCAATCTGTGTGCCAACATTTTGCCTCCTAGATGGTTTCCGCACATTCCTTCGTGGACTTCAGCCATTGCCTGCTTTGCTTCCTCTTCGCTCAAGCAACGTAGTAGTGGCCAGTCATAGGATCGCTTGTACAGGGTGCCATTAACGATCGCATATTCGGCCGCCTTTATCCTTAGTTTCTTGGCCTCCAGGGTTTCTTCCGGTTGTGTTCCCTCAAGGAGGTACTGTCTGATTGGTTCCATCCAACCCGATCGCTCGGCGTCTACTTCAAGGACCTCATTGGCTTTCTAAATGCTAGGTCGGTCTAGTCGTTCGACCAAAATGTTATTTTTTGCATCCCGATCGGAGGCCATTTTGGAAAGCGTGTCTGCCCGAGCATTTTGCATCCTTTCTATCCTGCTGACCGAGTACTTTTCAAAATTATTGAATTCTTGTTTCGCCAATTCCAAATATTTGACCATGTTGTCTCCTTTAGCCTCATACTGTCCCGTAACTTGACCAACCACTATTTGGCTATCGCTGTACACTTTCAAGTGTTTCACCCCCATCTCTCTGGCCAATTGAAGACCGGCTAACAAAGCTTCGTATTCTGCCTCATTATTGGATGCCTTAAATTCTAGTCGGAGAGCATACTCCACCTTCTGTTCTTGATGTGGACTGATCAAGACCACTCCTGCTCCGCATCCCTCAGCGTTGGACGACCCGTCAACGAATAAACTCCATGCAGGGCGTTGCTCGTCCTGCGAGGCAGGCTGACTCATTTCTGCTACAAAGTCCGCCAATACTTGGGCCTTGATGGTTGTCCGTGGTTTATAGTGTATATCGAACTCTCCCAGCTCTACCGCCCATTTTACTAACCGCCCGGAGGTTTCGGGCTTCTGAAGGCACTGTTGGAGGGGTTGGTCGGTCTATACCTAGATCGAATGACTCTGGAAGTAGGGCCTGATTTTTCGTGCTGCAATTATCAATGATAAAGCCAGCTTATCAATGGGTGTGTATCGCGTTTCTGGCCCATTCAGCACCTTACTAACATAATAGATCGGGAATTGCTCTTTGCCATCAGCCCGAACGAGAATAGCACTGATCGCGCCCTCCGTCACCGCCAGATAGACTATCAAATTCTCCCCCTCAGCGGGGCTCTACAAGACGGGTGGACTAGTCAGATATTGCTTTAAATGCTGAAACGCTCGCTCGCACTCATCCGGCCATTGGAACTGGGTCACATCTGCTTTCCTCAAAATTTTAAAAAATGGGAGGCACTTGTCCCCCATCCTAGAGACAAATCTGCTCAGAGAAACTATCCGCCCGGTCAATATCTGAACATCTTTCAAACATCGCGGCGAGGGCATCTGGATGATGGCCTCGATCTTCTCTGGGTTTGCTTCAATCCCCCGCTGAGTAATCATGAATCCCAAGAATTTGCCGGAAGCCACACCAAAGACGCATTTCTCCGGGTTCAGCTTCATCTGAAATTTATTAAGGGTTTGGAAGACTTCTTGGAGGTTTTCTACATGTTCGGCAGCTGTCTTGCTCTTTACTACCATGTCATCCACATAGGTCTCGACCGTTTTGCCGATTTGCTTCTTAAAGACTTCCATAACGAGCCGCTAATACGTAGCCCCCATATTTTTCAAACCGAACGGCATCACCTGGTAGCAGTACGTGCCCTGGTTAGTTATGAAAGCCATTTTTTCTTCATCTTCGAGGCTCATTTTTATCTGATGATAACCAGAGAAGGCATCTAAAAAACTGAGGAGCTCATGCCCTGATGTGGAGTCTACCAGCTGATCGATTTTCGGTAGGGGAAACTATCCTTTGGGCATGCTTTGTTTAAGTCGGTGAAATCGATGCACATCCTCCACTTGTTGTTTTTCTTCTTCACGAGTACCACGTTCGCCAGCTACTCAGGGTATTTAACTTCTCGAATGAATCCGGTGTCTAGCAGTTTTTTTATCTCTGTCTTTATGACCTCTTGTCTCTCCTTGCTCTACCAACGCTTCTTTTGTCTGACTAGTTTGCACCTAGTTCGAATACCGAGAGCATGCGAAGCTACCGATCGAGAAATCCCAGGCATATCGCTCGGTACCCAGGCGAAGACCGATTGGTTTTCTATCAAGCAATCAATGATTTTTTTGACCAGACCCCTTTCAAGCTCGGATCCCAAATTTGTGAATTTGGATCGGTCTTCCTGATCCAACACGACTTGTTGTGTCTCTTCGACAGGGTTCATCCTTTTAGTTTCCTAATCGGCTCTCACATCGAGAGAGCTCGTCAAGACGACCGCTCCATCAAGTGTCCTTGTCTCTGCCAAGTAGCATTCCCTGGCGATTCTCTGCTGTCCCCTGACTTTGCCGATTCCATGGGGAGTTGGGAACTTCATTGCCTGGTAGTAGGTCGAGACAACTGTTTTGAGGGCGTTCTGAGTGGCTCTTCCGATGATTGCATTATAAGCTCCCCCAAATTTCACCACCAAAAATTCAACGTTTCTCTCTTCCTGACACGGCTTTTGTCCGAATTTCACCTTTAGGAAGACTCGAGCGAACGGGTAGGCTGATGATCCAGTTACTTCTTTGATGGGTCCCTCTATTGGCAATAGTCGCTCCTCTGGTATTTCCATCTGCTTAAACGCATCGTAGTATAGTAGGTCGACTGAGCTGCCCGTATCGATCATCACTTGCTTCACCTCACTGCCATCCATATTCAAATTAACTATTAACGCATCATCATGCGGGCAGCTAATTCCCTCCAGATCAGATTCGTCGAACGAGATTACCTCAGCATTTTGTTTCATCTTCTTTACCGACAAATCTTGCTGGGCATACCTCTTTCGTCCTTTGGTGGTCGACCCTCCTGCCGCGTTACCCCCAAAGATCATATTGATGACCCGAACCGGTCAGTCATCTTGCCGCTCGGCAGTTCTATCATCCTTTGCTCTGGTTGGTGCTCTCACTTCACGTCGATCGTCAGTATTTCTTTTCTGCCTTCCCCCACCGTTTCTGTCGTTCTGTCTCTAGGGCCTCTGCCGACCTTCAGATCGATTGATCCTACCTTCATTATTCCGATCGGTATTCCTCCCGTGCTTCAAAAATCTGCCCAGCCTTCCCCTTTGAATAAGGTCTTCAATTTCGTATTTCAAGGCCCGACAATCCTCCGTGGCATGACCGATGTCCTTATGGAAACGATAATACAAATCAGGGTTCAACTTGTGGGAGGGAGTCCTCAACTTATTAGGTTCTCGAAGGGGCTCTCCATCCGCCCTCATGGCTGCCTCCGCATATCGCCTGTTGAGTGGAGTGAAGGATTCTCATTTTTGGCCCCGTCGGTCGATCGGTCTTCTCCAGCTAGACTGATCCTTCTGTCGCTTTTGTGGCTCGTCTGACCTACTGGCCGGCCCGCGGTCGTCTGCTCGTCGTTTCGTGTTTTTCAACACTTCCTCCAGTTGGATATACCTGTCCGCTCTACTTCTTATTTCTTGAATAGTCGTAGGCTGATCGAGGGCTAATGACTTCTTAAACTCTTCATCCCTGGTGTTGTTCATAAGAGCCGCTAATATGGACGAGCAAGTAAGGTCGGGGACTTCAACAGCTTCGTTATTAAAGCGAGTGATAAACTCCCGCAAGCTCTCATTCCTTCCCTGGGTCAACTGCATCACTTCCAAAGCAGTCTTCTGCGGTCGCTTGCTGGTAGCGAATTGATTGAGGAACAGCAACTTGAAGTCCTCGAAGCAAGTAATGCAACCCGGGGGAAGGTTGTTGAACCATCGCCGAGCTCCTTCTTGAAAGGCAGTACAGAACGCCTTACACTGAATTGCATCAGGGACGCAATGGAGGTTCATCATTGACTGGAAGTGCTGCAGATAGTCTAAGGGATCGGTCTTGCCAGTATACTTTTCAGGCGTCGGTATTTTGGTACCGACCGCTGGAAGGCTATCCAGGATCTCCGGAGTGAAAGGAGAGCTACCTTGTGCGGACATTCGACCCGGACGAGGATTCGCGGCCAAATTAATTCGATCATCCGCGATTTTGTTTATTCTCCCAAGTTTACCACCTACCACTACCTCTAAGGTCAACAAGATCAGTTTGCATAAATAGTTGCTGAAGCTCTCCACCTGCTCCACCGTGAAAGGTCACTCCGCCTTCAACCTCTGTCGGATTGAGGCAACAATTGAAATCCCCTACGACCAGCCACAACTCTTGTAATCTAGTCTGGAATTCCATTAACTTCCTCCATAGTGCAGACCATTGAAATGCAAAGTTAGAGGCATATACTAC
This sequence comes from Erythroxylum acuminatum, assembly GCA_026284645.1. Lineage (NCBI taxonomy): Eukaryota > Viridiplantae > Streptophyta > Magnoliopsida > Malpighiales > Erythroxylaceae > Erythroxylum > Erythroxylum acuminatum. The sequence continues at coordinate 22,366,805 of JANKOD010000001.1, read as the reverse complement.
AACGACCATAACGAGTCCCATGCCGAAAATCTTACACTGCATATATATGAACTGATCTCCCATCTTAAGTATTTGCACTGCCACTTTATGCTCATTATACCAACACAGAATCCTCCCATTATAGTGGTGAGCATGATTGGAGATGTAACTCCATTGAGGCCCTAAAAAACCTAAGTCCCTTCGATCCGAAGTGGCTTTTATTTTCGTTTCAAGAAGCCCTACCAAAAAAGGGTGAGTATCCGCAACTAGCTGCTTGACCATCAACTTCTTTAGGGGAGCGTTCAACCCCCTTGTATTCCAAACTAAAAACGACATGTTAAAAAAGGCACTCCGGGGACATCACCCCTTTGTGCCTTTTCTTCTTTGCTTTCTTCTTAGCAATAGTTCTCCTAACAATCTCACCTGAAGGTGGACTGAGCTCCCTCGACCCTAACTCCAATCCACCCTCAGTCCTAACATTTGAACTAGGTTCTGCTACCGCTAGATTGGACTCATCCATTTGCGTAGTTTCACCCTCCAACCGTGTCCCACTGTCGCCACTGACCTGTCCCTCACCTGCTACCAATGAAGGCTGTATTCAAGGAGGAGGAAAGATGCTAATCTCGGTCTCCCCCAGATCCTCCCGAACCACAGTACCTTCGCCGCTTAACCCGATCTCATCTGGAAGCAAATTAGTACCGATCACATCTGACCTGCGCCGAAGTGACTGCTTACTGAGCTCAAGATCACCAGCGCTAGACTCACATCTAGTAATCCCTTCAACATTATATTCTGCCCTCCCCTCGGATCGCAAATCTCATACCCTGACCCGGACATTGGCTCCCCTAATGCCTAGCCCGCCCCTCCTTGGTACTATCTTCCCGGTTCTAATCGTCATGCCAAGATTTGTATAGAGATACGATCACAAAGAAGCTCCCCATTCTCGCCAAGTCTTTTAATGGACAAACTATCAGGCAACTCAACATCCTTTAGAACCTCTATACAAATCTTGGCATAACCTATTCGATCCATAGCAGCGGTCTGCGCATCCATGCAAAGGGGTTTGCCTAACCCACTAGCCAAATGACTCAAACCCTCGACTGTCCAATATTCCATCGATAAATCGTGAAACTGGACCCAAATCGGAATAAAATCAATGGCTCCCCTGTCTACACCCATACCTGGCCTCCACTGCTGAAGAAGCAAAGGTTAATCTCCAATATGCCAGGGCCCTAGTTCCAGAATCTCCCTAATATTGGAATTCGGAGAGAACTTGAACAAAACCGACCCATCCTCCCTAAGCATTGCCTTTTCAAATCCCTTTTTCCCCCATCGTCCGCGTGCCCACGCACTGACCACTGAGAATGTGACTCTCTTAGACCAGAAGAATCCTAGCAAAACATTGGACCATGCTCGAGCTCCAGCCTACAACAACTCCACCGGAGGGGACACTATCCCATCCTGAAGAGCATTTGGGTAATAATGAAGTTTACCTGCATGCTTCGGGTTACCCACTTTGTTGCGCCAAGCACCACCCCCAGCCGTTGGTTTCACTCGGATCTCACCTTCCTCCAACTCGCTCGGCGCCTGAGGACTACTAGCAACCCCTGTCGACTTCAAAGGGGGAAAGGAGCCCAACGACAAAGACGGTTCAGCCATGGCAAGCGTGAATGTCTGACGTCCGAAGAGGGCCCCTGGAAAAGACTGAACTGTCTTTGGTCAAAGGGCAGGAACAGGGGCACTCGAAAGAGAACAAGGGGTAGAAAGGTAAAACCCAAAAAGAAGCGGAAAAAGTGAGGAAGAGAGAAGGCATAGCATTCAAAGAAGAGAGAGGCAGAGCATTCAAAGAAAAACAAGGGGTAGAAACACAGCCAAGTACTGTATAAGCCAAAAGAGAAAAAATTCAGCAGCAAAAATACCCACTCATCGACAAAAACAGAAGAGAAACGCAGCACACTCTCTCCAGCCTAGGTTATGTCCAACTGCATAACAAAAAAAAAACATGCAAGAAAATCACAGCTACACTCCACCATAATCAACGACACTCACTAGAGAAAAACGCAACAGAAAGATAGATTAATTATCAATGTGAAATCAGCACAGCTGCACACCTATCTAATCGACAACAACACACAAATAGCTCGCACAAAATCAGTCAACGAAACCAGACCTTAGAGGGCCCACAACAATTAACAAGGTTCATGTGATTTTTTAATTTAAAGAACAGTTGCATATCTCCTAAAACTCCAACAAACTACATAGAATACACAGATCACAAAAATCTGCACGAGTCACGTGATTTCCCGAGAGGGCTTCACTAGATAGAGTTCTATCTCTTTACAATTTTTTACCAAAATATTATCCCAGATAGCTTTTAATTTCAGCCTTCAAGTCATGCAGAAATTGTTGTTAATTCACACCCAAAAATGACAATTCTCCGGTTACAATCAACCAACCAAATCTAAGCTAATATTCTATCCTATCTTGATTAAAATTTGAAACCAATCAACATTATCTCGAGAGTCCAATTATCAAATAATGTCAAAATTAATAATAAGATACGTATTGTGTATCTTAACATCACACAAATTTCTCTATCATATTTTGTTACTGTTTTATATACTTTTAGTTAAATAACATAATACTTAATACCATTTTTAAGTTGGAGCGAACGATCAGTGTCTGAAGTTGCTAAAAATTTGTTACAAAACCATTTTTGAAAATGGAAAGGTTATAGTCGTTGAAACGTATTTTACCAGCTGTGGCTGAACCTAGTGCTACTGACAAATGGATGGGCCAACCGGATGTGCATATGATGACACAAACCCCAGGAGGGAAAGAACGAACAATATAGGAATTCTTGGTCTTGGTAACTGGAGCTGGATTTCAAGGCATTGATTTCAAATACTTTGTAATTATTGCGTTATGGAATTCTTCAAGAAGATCACGCATGGATTGCCAATCCATAATGCATCATCTATTCTAAATATGCTGAATGAATTGGATCCAGTTTGGGATTTGCAGGATTCTAAATAAAAGAATTCAGGAACGATGTCCTGCTTCGTCAATGTCCTTTTCTTTATTAATTTTAATTGTTTCAAAACATGATCGAGAGAAGCAAGAGTACAGATACAAACAACCATATATACAACATCGATAAATGAAAAGTGATTTTAGAAGCAGGAGCGTCATAATTAAAATAACCGATTCTATTAATTAATTAATTAATTATGAATATATGTCTGTGTATATGACTACAAGACTAAACTAATTATTAGTATATGAATTATTGCAATACCAATTACTTTGATACCATTTATTGAACAAATAAAAGTAATATAGGAAAAAAATAAATGAAGCAAAACCACACATGTACCGAGATAAACTTCTTTTATTGCTACGAGAAGGATAATAAATGATAATAACCTTTTCAATCCTCCAATATTTTACCATACAAAATTTTTATCAAGGTATTTATAACCTTGGGTTACACATAAGAAGTTTTAAGTACACTAAAACTTTTTTTTTACAGAAGTCTAAGTTCCCTAAAACTCTATTTCTGCAGATGTCTAACGATAATGAAATTTTATTTCCACACATCCTCAAAAATATTGTCACACTTGACACCATGGTACTGATTTCCTTCCAACTTCGAAATTTCTCAAACTAGTATGAGACCAGTGCCGGTCCTATATCCCTATCCAGTACCAGTTAACTTTTGGATTTACTATTCACCCATGATACAAAACAATTATCCACCTTGATTTGGATTCTCCAACATCTAACTAAAAATCATTATGTAAGAGTTTCAAGTAATGTGAGCAATCACCAAGTTCAAGTTATGCTTGAACTTTTCTATGGGCAATGACTTTATGTTGCATCCTCTAAGTATGAACCTTTTGTTTAATAAGTTCTGACTAGATGCTATTAATTTTTTAATCTTGTGAAGCCTCTCATCCATCAGTATAGCACCATTCATACGTCTTTCTCATGACTTTTCTTAGTCTCCTAAAAGATAATTGCATTCCCGTCACTGATGATAAGAGTATATGAGACCTAGTCTTCTCAATTATATATCATGGGTTGCCTAATGATCTATCTCGCTTTATCCTTGACTATATGCTTTCTTTTTAACATTATTTTATCTCCTAAATTAAAATTTTTAGCCCACTTAACATATGTTTCAAGCTGTTATAATAGCATTTTTGAGCTAGGATTGCTCATTGTTGATTCTCACATGTCCTTTCCATATGTTTTTCTCGATCAATATATATTGCTCACTTTGTAAGTTACCCTATATTCTTTACCAAACACATAAAATTTATAGGAGTCTACCTTCACATATTTGCCATCCTCCAATAAACTCCTTTTACGAAGTTATCTCACCTATTGATGGGTGTCGAATCCACCAAAAATAAATCCCAAACACCAAACGAAAATAAATTGCGCACAGTGGTAAATGG
>JANKOD010000001.1:22332391-22344637 GCA_026284645.1 Erythroxylum acuminatum | reverse complement strand
CACATAAATGAATGGTTGAGATTCACTGGACACAATAAGACATCATAAAACTGGACAGAGGATCTTGTTCTTATAATGAGATATGATACTTTGTTATTTTTTTTGTTGATGTGTTTCTAGGCCAAGAGTTATAATCCATATACAAAATTTTCAACTCAAAACATAAGCTTAAATATCGTAAAAACATAAAAATCTTTCAAGTAATATGTTAAACCAACATCATGATTGTGTCCATCCCGTCCAGTAGAGGGGCGTGGGGTAGTGGAAGGGCTGAGAGATGAGGCCCAACTTGATTGGCTGCGCTTTGTTGATGGTGCAACTTTTATGGAGCGATGTCTATATGGATATGGGGCTGTATGCTAAGATGGGGAAGGAAACTTCGTGAGAGCAGTTTCTGGTCATTTTGTAGGGCGCTGTAGTTCAGATGTGGTTGAAATTGTGGCGCTGCGGGAAGCGTTAACTTGGGTCTTACCTCTTTGTCATGGTCGAGGGGCTTTTACTCCGATGCTCAAAAACTAGTTTCTGCTATAAATAGTTTTCATGATAACTGAACTGAATTTGGTAGAGTCATTTTGGAATATAAATAATTATTGAACGTTAAACCTCAAATCAAGGTCTGTTGGGTTCGTCGGTAAGCGAATGTTGAAGCTCATAACTTGGCAAGGGTCTTACATTTATATGTTAGTCGTTGTAGTTGGGATTTTCCCCTAATTCTCTGATTAGTGCTATTGATATTGACTTTGTGTTTAAAAAAAAGGGTCTGGGTCTCCATTGTCTATGTATCAATTGTTACACTTCTAAACTACAAATAATTAGGGAGAAATATAGTCACAACAAGGTGATGATTACTTCACTCTAATCAACACTTTAATTCTTCACATACAATAAAAAGAATAATATTATCTGACGGATGTTGTGTTTCTTGTTTATACCTTCTACACAAGTTTGTAGCAACTCTGTCTGTTAAAGGTAAGGTTGCGTATTATTGAACTTTTTCAAATCCTGCATCTTAGCAAGATTTCTACTGAAACTTTTTGTTTAAAAAATATAAAAATTACCAATCCAAGTTCATGATTTTAAGGAGTTAGGGTTTTAGAAATTTAAATCTCTAAGTTAACTTAAGGATTTATGTCAGTCACCTATGTGGATCCCTGAGTTAAAAGAATTTGTCAAGTCAACAAAATTGATGAAACCTTAACTGTTTAGTAAGTTTTAATGTCATTTTACATGATTTTTAAATGTTGATAAATGTTAAAAGTCCAACTTAAATTTTAGTATAGATGTTAAAATGTGTATTGAATCTTTATTGTATTAACGAATAACTCAATATTGACAAACAAAATAAAAACTAATGTATTTTCATATAGTGAGGTAAAATTGATGTTATTAGATATTCATATTTTATGCATGAATATAATGCCTTGATGTTCTTCACAGACTTTCAAGATGGCTTATGAAGATTTCATTAAGGTGTCTGACTGGAAGAATGTATACAATTGCAGAGATACAATTATTGATTGTTGATGAAAGTAAAAGAAAATGCATTTGGTGTGAGAACAAAAAAGTCTAATTGCTTTTCAGTTTCATATGTTTCAAAATGAACTGTTCTGTTGGGTTGAGAAGAGGATCTCTTTCTCAGCAAGTTCATATATTTCTTTGAACCTGTTTGTGAATTTATCGTTAACGTTTTGAGTGATTCTCTGTTGGAAGTTGGTGCTTTTCAACCAGGTGATCCCAGCGTAGACATCACACTTGCATGCATTATTAGCAAGGGAAGACTTCTCAATTTGGTGCCTGAAGTTGACCTGCAAGTCAAAAAATCATAATGAAATATAAAGAACCTAGTCTGTCATTTTCATGATCTGCAAATAAGTAGATTACATGGAAGTGATCGCCGAAAGGGACATCGTGTAGCACCATGATCTCATTCAGAATCCACCCTTCATCATAAGGAATTGAAAGTTTCTGTTGTGTGCAGGTGACTTCTCCCTCGAAAACTGAAACATGGCGGTTGAATTTGTAGGAGACATGTCGTTCCAAGATGTCCGATTTTACTGATTCCCATGCTGTGGTTGTATAATTAAGACATCCAGACTTCTCCATAATCTTACGCTCCATACTTCCCCCTTCAAACATGCCCATAAGCGCTTTAATCTGTGGTATCACAACATCAATATTTTTAGTTATGAATGAAATGGAGAGGTGAGTGAAGAGAAAGCCCTTCTTTGAGTGCTTACATTGACTGGTAGCTCAACAGAGTAGATCATAGACATGGTTGTATCTTCAACGTCGGAGTCCTCAAGCATTACGGGCCTTCCTTCTAGGTCCTGCTCCTGCTCTTCTGCAATTTGTACTTTCTGCTCCGGTGTGAGTGTTCGGGTTCTCCACAAGGCCATGATAGTTCTGTAGGGAAAAAAAAAAAAAGATAAGAAAACAAAACAAAGGTCAATCACATGGTGTATAGAAGATATCAAAATAGCCATATAGAATAGTTAGATCCACTTTACATCACCATTACCTGCTGGCTACACCGAATGACGCAAATGATTGGAAATAGTATCTGAGCCTTCCTTCTTCATCTTGAGACCTTGCCCAATGCCTGGCATCAAGGCCTTTGCCCTTCCGCAGAACTATGACCAATGTTGGGCTACCCACAGATGAAAGTGATGGGGGAAGCTCCTGAATATCTTCAATATCCTCCCAAAGAAAGAAAAATTTAGTTTTATGTCCAAATAAATTGGCATAAAACCCCACAATTCTTGCAGATAAAAAAAGCCTGCCCTGAAAGCAGAGGCATATCAGCACCCATCCAAATAATCCAAGGGAAGTTCAATCTAGTCTGTAAAATTTCTGAACACAGACTATAGGGAATTCAACCTTCCATCTACTGAAAATTAAAAGTTTCCTGAGAATATATAGAAAAAAATGGATACAGCAACTAGCACCTGCAAAGGCATTTTCCTCTTCAGGTAGCATGTGAAGTCACTGATAAGGAACTCTTCTGATGGCAATCCAAACACCTTTTGGAATGTTGCATTCTTATGTGGTGATCTTATGTTCAACTGCCATAAAATCCAGATCATCAAACTTCATGGAATTCACACATTCAGTATTAACCAGAAATCGGACAAAAAATGACTCATATTCTTGACTAGGGAATTGAAACCAAAGATGGTGAGCAAGTTAGACCTGTTTTCACGAACATAACCAAGTGTTTACCTTCTTCCCAACTTCCTTCTCCATTTTCGTCAAGTATTCTCTTATTGTATCGATACCTTTGCTATTGTCTAGAAAGATTCTCAAGTGCAACTTTGACTGAGAAGACTGCGCAAGCTTTCCCTCAAGGGAAACCCACATGTCTGCCAGCTCAGTGGATGTGTGTTTCAAGAAGTTGACCTCAGCATGTCCAAGTGAAGTGGCCCGATCAAATGGACCATCAAAGTCAAAAACTTCCACTGTAAGAACAGAGGGTGGTTCTTCCATTGCATCAAACTCGAGTACGTCTGCACCATGAAACTTCAAATGGTGTAACATAAGCATAGTGGAGCCATATAGTAAGAGTACTCGGAACATGAAGATCTCTCACCATTCCACTGGGGATGACTAGTTTGAAGTTTGACAGAGCTCGTCCTTGTTCTACCATTACAAGTGAGCACCACGTAGGGATCAGAAGATACGGTGGTACTGGTACCTAAGGAAGCCAAATCAGTGCCTTCAATTACGGCCACTGTAAGGATCCACCCATCACCTTTGGCTTTAATGCCGTGGTCACTTCCTGTTGAAACAATAGCAGAAGTGTATGAGTGTGTATCCATCAATAGACTCGTAAGAGTAAGGGTCAGCCTATTCTTTTGAGATATGAGGAATTTAGTAATAAATGTTTACTTACCTCTATGCAACCTAGCCTGTATGAAGTGCAGAACCATGGTGTAAAGACGCTCCAATTGAATGAACAAAATTCCACAAGTGATGATCTGTCCAAAACTGTCCGGTAATTCAAGTCCTACAAACTCCAAACCTTGGACTTTGCAAGGCTCGCATAATAAAATGTGCAGAACTACATAAGAAACCATCAATATGGTGGAAACAACAGTGAAGTTCCAAAAGTACTCAAATGCCAATTTCCAATCGGATTGGTGCTCTGCTTCCAAAGTTGCTAACATGTGGTCCTTATCTGATGAATCCACAGGATCCACTACCTGGAAATTCTGGACCAATAAGTTGGAAAACTGAGCAAAGCTCTGTTTCAGTCCCTGCTTTGCTCCTCCTTCAATCATGCCTTTCATCATCACGTTTTGACGGAAGTTAATGTCCCATGATATTATAAGGTGAGATGTCTCTTCTCCAGAAGATAGTGTTGGTCCGGGAATTATCTTGTATAGCAATTCAACACTGAATGCAGTTCCATATGGCACTTCTGGTGTATTCACACTAAACAAAATAGCAAATTCCTGTCCACAAACTCTCACATAGGTTTGCTCCTCGATAACTTTAACAGCTTTCACTAACTTTGTAGCAGCATTCGTGTAAGTAACAGTCCGTGTTAGATGGGACATGTTATCTGACTTCCAATTCCAAGGTTCCTCTTCCAGATCAATTGATCCGCGCAGTTCTAAAAGGTCCTTTCTAAACTGTGAACCTGGTGCAAACAGAAACTTGTTTAGCTGACGTGCAGATGTCACATATAGCTGATCAATAAGAATGCCACCTTTCAGGTTCTGTGGCATTTCTTGTTCATTGCCTCCTGAGCTCATGATCTCAATAGCGTCTTCAAAGCTACAAGCAGACTGACGTTCCTCTACACAATCCTGAAAATCAGATGATACACTGGCTACCTCTGATGACTCATCAGTCCTCGAGCCTTCCTCGTTTTTAGTAAAAACCTTCTCTAAACGACTTGTAATACTCTTCATTAGTTTTTTTCCATCTGCTATCTTCAGGCTTGGAGCTTTGGAATAATATACACCACGTGATGAGGTGAAAGGTCCTTCGGACTCTCCATTCTTCTCAAGGTTAACGTTAGCATTTCCATGGAGAAAGTGAGTTGTGGGAGAATCTGTGCCTTTCTCATGCAAAGAGAGCGTAAGAAGTATCTTCCCTAGACACATAACCAAGAATTAACATGATCTAGAATTGAGGAATCAATATTCATCAATACTACCTTAAGGGGACGATTAAACAACATAGCAACAGCATACAGGCTGCAAATTGACTCATATCATTAAGAATAAACAGAACTAAGACCCAAATGAACATAGCGTGCCCATCATGCATGGTTGAGTTCAGCTGTCTTTCCAACTGAGTATTTTTCATCTTCTGTTTTTGTAGTTCCTCAAGAAGGCATCCGGTACTGAAATGGGATTCAAGTCTTATAGTCATGCCAGAACAAAAAGCAACAACTTCAAAGCTAGTGTATGGGTATTCAACACTTTTAACAAAGCCATATTGAAACAATCCCTAAGAGTTAAAAAAAGGAAAATAAACAGCATTTTATTCGTTTTCCTCAACCTGCATCAAGTATGAATGTTGGGATGGTTCTTTTTTCCCTTTCCTTTCCTATAACACTAGATGAGGGATGACAAGTGGAGGCAAGTAAGGGCCAATGCAGGATATCAATGGATGATAAACAACAAAAAGGCGATTAAAGACACGGTCATAATTACCCCTAATCCAGGGGTAGATTGAATACTACTTTTTTCTTCCCTGTTATAAATCATCTCATTTTAAAGACGTTGAATTTCCGATTAAAGTAAAAACAGTAAGCATCAGTAGAAATGCAAATTCTCAGCAGAATAAGGGCAAAGAAAAAAAGAAAAACTTTAGTGTTTCAAGAGGTTTAATAGGAAATGGAGGAAGTTAACTCTCCAAATTAGTAATATCATTGAAACTATCCTGGAAGAAAGGAAGGTTAATGTAAAAATCTGGGAAAATGATGGACACAAAAAGCCACAAGTCATATGCACAGAGAATGATGCCTGATGAATTGAAATAGCAGTTGAATAATTAAACCCTTCAGAGTATGGCCTCTCAGCTGGATACCCAGCATTGTTGAATTCATACATTTTCTTCTCACTTACTTCTGGGCTTTCTGCATTAAAAACCCCATCATATAGTCTTGGATCTGCATGCAATACTATGTTCTGACATTTTTACAGAAATAGATCATTTTTCTATTGAGATTACTGATTCAAATCCTCACCAAAGCAGCCTGATTTTTCAAATCCTCAATATTGAAGTTCCAGCCACTGATTCCCCTTATGTACTCTTGCTTTTCATCTACTCCAATAATGAAGGCCCTGAGACTCGAGTCTGCCCAAGACTCCAGTCTGCATGTAACCATTGTAACCTGCCTGAACCTTACCAGGACAAGAACAAGGGATAAACATAAGCGAAAACCAAGCTTCCTCCTTCTCAGACACACAGTTAAACTTAGGCAATAGCCTTTTCCCAAGAATTTAAATGTTAGAGTTTGCTCTTCACACACAATATGGCTAGATGACACTCATAGGCACTAACATACATTGTATACATGCTGGGACCATTTTTCATTCACCATTTGATTTTTCCTCGTACTTTTTGATGCTGAGACATCTAGGCGATCAAACTGTTCAAAGTTTACAGAATCCTCATAAGTCACCCTTTAGAAATTGCCTTTGCCTTGTCTACTAGGACCAAACCCGAGAGCCAATCTCGCATATTCATTCCCTTTCAAGGGAGATTTCAACTCCATAATCGTCGAAACAACACAAATCGTAATTGGTACAAGCATGAGATCAAAATTAATATACCTGTTCCCGACCCCAGAAGTGTCCTTCCTTGGCAAGTAATATCACAAAAACTCTTCCACAAAGCCAAATAGAAGAATAAAATTAATATAACAAAAACCCTGAAGAATTCGATACCACACCCATAATAGCAAACAACAAAAACAGCAAAGCGACAGCGAGGATTTGCAATTGGAGGGTCGACCCAATCCCGTCTCGTGCATTGATGGCGCTAAACAGAGAGATCAGAGAGTTGACAATGAATAAAAATGAAAAGACTGTGACGAAAACATAGGTCAAAGCAGAAAAATTCGATCTTTTTCAGGTTTAGGGTTTGATTCGATACGGGCTTTTGATAATTGGGAGAGAGACAAAGATGGTTGTGTGTTCGAGCATGAACTTGACGAAATCAGAGACTCCCATGCTCCAATGAGAATGAAGCCACCACCTGCAATTGTGAAGATGAAGAGCCCCATGCTTTTTCCCTTGTCTCAAAACGGATTAGATGCGTCTGCGGTCAATGATATTGGGGAAATGAATCGAGTTTGAGAATATAGAATAGATGGGGGCAGACAGTTGCTGTTTTTTGTTTTCGGATGTCAGAGGCTGGTTGTTTGGTCTCTGATGGCTACTGTTCGCTTTGACTTTTCTCTTGTTGTTTTCAGTTCCAAACTGCTATTTTGAGAATCTCGACCAACTCTTGGGCTCGATTCAATATGTTATTTGGGCTCATTCATGAGAAAAAAGCTTCGTATCTCAGCCCTGTTTCAGAGGACGAAGATGCTTCTCTTGCTCTCTCTCTGTTAGCCAACATATATAGCCAAGAAACTTTAGGTGTATCAATGGAGGTCTGTTTAGTTGTTAATATTCACCTTTTCTCAAGTTCATTGCAAAGAGAAAAACATGGGAGTCAAAGGCCTGAACAACTGTGTCTGTGTTGTCTGTCTGATTCTTGCTTCTTTTGGGGTTTCATCCTTTCATGACTGTTTAGGAAAGGTTGGTTTCGGCAAGAGTTAAAAGACAGGAAATCTGCAAGTGACAATCATCGGGTTTTAAGGAGCCTGACCAGGAATTGGATCGATCCAACTAAACTCATGTACAGCTAAAACATCCAACCTCAATCCAATATTTTAAGACAATGAGTTGCGTATTTAGTATCTCTCCAAATCTTAAATACTAGATTTGTGAGATTTGTAAGGGTGAGTTTTATTTACTTTGGTGGCCCACCAAGTCAAAAGTTCTTTGATTGGCCCATAAACGGTAAGTTTCGGTGACCTATTGGAGAAGTCAATTTCTGATGAGATAAATAAATTAATTTTACCCTTTTTTGCTACAGAGGGGCGTTACCGTAAAAACCAGAACAGAGATGAAGAAAAAGAGAGGTTATTCCATTGTTTGGCGTCTGAGATGACAAATGTTTAGTGAGATAATCAAGAGAAAGCGGATTATCATCGACAGGTATTCGATGTTGGTATCTCTTGAGTTTATAGAGATTACTAAATTGATTAAGTTTTTCAATTTTTACTATAACTTAGAGATAATTATACTTGTCGTTGAGATTATTATTGTTGGTTGCTGATTGTACTCTTGATTATTAAGTGGATTGATTTTAGTCCATGAAGATTTGGATCATGCTTTTTCCCTTAGTTGAGAGAGGTTTTCCATACTAAATTAAGTAGGTTTTTCAATTTTTACTAGAACTTAGAGATAATTGTACTTGTCGTTGAGATTATTGCCGTTGGTTGTTGATTGTACTATTAATTATTATAGTGGATTGATTTTAGTCCATGAAGATTTGGACCATGTTTTTTCCCTTAGTTGAGAGAGGTTTTCCACGTAAATTGCGTGTGCATTGATTTAATTTTTTGCACTTTATTTCTCTTTCTATTATTGTTGTTGAGATTATAGTAATTTTCTCCAACAAGTGGTATTAGAGCTATGATTGGAGCATCCTTGTGTAGGAAAAATTACTGCTTATTTGATTTAGGGAGGAATTAGTGTGAAAAGAGAATGTGTGAAAACAGTACTTCCAAATTTTACTTTCCTTTGTTTGATGGGAAAATAAATTTTTGCGTATGAAAGAGTATTATTGAGATGCTGGTACAACAAGATTTAGATGCGGCTTTGGAAGCGGACAAGCCAGCAAGTTTAAATGATGCCAAATGGGCGTCGATGAAGAAGAAGGCTGTTAGTATGATTTGGTTGATTATAGCTCCAAAGATCTAGTACAACTACTCGAGTGAGACGAATCAAAAAGCTTTGATGGATAAGCTCCAAACTGTGTATGCCTCCAAATCGTTGACTAACATCTTGTGCTTGAGATGAGCGCTGTACCAATTGAGGATGGAGGAGGGTACAACCTTGCAGGACCACATTAATTTGTTTAACCAACTAATAGCCCAATTGAAGAATGCAGATGAGAAGATCAATGATTAAGACAAGCTCTCTTATTGTTGGCTTCACTACCTAAGTCCTACCGGCTCATTATCATGACATTGCTTGTTGGTAGGGAGAAGATTACGCTAAATGAAGCTTGGTATTGAGGGAGAACAAAAGGATGATGACACATATTGATGGAGGTTTTCCGAGTGACGGTGATTGAGCACTAGTTGTGAGGGAGTTTGAGAGAGGGAGGAATCAAGAGAGAAGGGGAGATGACTCAAGGAATAGATCGAAATCATGCGCGAAAGACTTTAGTAACATGGAGTGTTACTATTGTAAGGAGAATAGTCGCATCAAAAGCTGCTGTCCAAAAATGACGGAAGACTTTAAGAGTCTCCATTTGCTGCAAAAGAAGAAGGGCAAGACTAAAGTAGATGATGATGGTGATTCTGCTAATGTGGTAATAGGTGATAGTGATGGTGATTTGTTATTGGCTACTCATGATGAGGTGAAGGAGAGCTAAGAAAGTTGGGTGTTGGATTCAGCCGCGTCGATTCATGTTTATAGAGACCAAGTCTTGTTTGATAATTTGCGCCAAGATGGGGAATATGGCCTTATCAACATAATGGGTGATCAAAAATTGAAGATCCAAGGCATGGGGACCGTAAGGATGAAGCTCGATGATGGTATAACCCGAACCTTTCACAATGTGAGGTATGTGCCAAGTGCTCGTGCTAGGCTTATTTCCTTGGGTGAATTGACAAAGTACGGGCATGGATATGTTGGTAATAGGAGGTGGTGCAAAGTGTACTGCAGTGCTTGCTTGGTGATGCAAAGGAGGAAGGCCAACAATAACATTTGCTATATGGAGGGCCATTGCATCTGGGGGGACAAGGTCGTGAAGAAGAAGGTCCGATTCTAAAATGAGGTGGAGGTGTTTGGTGATTTAGGTCAAGGGAGGAATATGTCGGATATCTCCCTAAATTTCAAATACTAGCTATGTGAGTTTTGCAAGGTTGGGCTTTGTTTTACTTATAAGTGGTGACCCATTAAGTAAAGAGTTCTTTGATTGGCTCATAGGTGGTAGGTTTTGATGGGTTATTGGAGAAGCCAATTTACGATGAGATAAATAGGCTTGACCCTTTTTTGTTATAGAGAGGGCAATTGTCGTAAAAACCAAATCAGAGGAGGGGAAAAAGAAAGGCCTACTCCATTGTTTTGGCGTGTGGGACGACATCTGTTTGGTGAGATAATCAAGAAGAAGCGGATCATCGTCGACAAGTATTCGGTGTTAGTATCCCTTGGGTTTGTAAAAAGCGCTAAATTAATTAGGTTTTTCAATTTATACTAGAACCTAAAGATAATTATACTTGTTGTTGAGACTATTGTTATTGGTTGTCGATTGTACTCTTGATTATTATAGTGGGTTCATTTTAGTCCGTGGTGGAGATTTGGATTGTGTTTTTTCCTCTAGTTGAGAGGAGTTTTTCATATAAATTGCACGTGTGTTGATTTAGTTTCTTGCACTTTATTTCTCTTACTATTATTATTGTTAAGGTTGTAGTAATTTTTCCCTAACATTATGAGTGTTATTTTTATATATATTCACTTTATCCTTGTATCTTTTTCCAATGTAAAATTACTCCACTTATGAATTTCCAAGATCTCCCCTTCACAAGTAGATAGTCCTCAACTGATAGCTAATACGAAGTCATTTGAGTCATTCCATGAATCACCCATTCATCTGACTTAAATTCATGAATATTTATTTATTGAACTTTATTAAAAAAACCTAATTCTAATACCAATAAAGGATTTTTTAGGGACCTTTGAAAAAAAAAGATCAGATCCAAATAAGCCTATATATAACTAAAACCTCATATCTCAACCAAAAACTTTAAAGAAATGAGTTATGAATCACATTTTTATAAATAAATTCACTCCATCTTTATGTTTCTTTTCGACATGAAATTACCCTACTTGTGAATTTCCAACGTAATATACCTCCTTATAATGAATAAAAAAGTGCAAAGATAAGAGTTTACTTAGATATTTTATAAAATGTTAGAAGTAAAAAATACAGATTGAACCAATCTTGTTAAAAGAATATTGATAAAAAAACTTAATTTTGTTATGATTTAGGATGTTATTAATATTATTTTGAGAATATTAAAATATAATGTAATATTATAAATAATAAAATGATATTATTTTACAAACTTAAATTGAAACAATACATCAACATCCTCTTAAAAAGGGTTCATGTCATTCGGGCTCTGTTTCTGGCTGGCCCAACCTGTCATGCCCAAGTTCGGTCCAAAGTTCAATTAAATTACAGTAAAACCTCTATAAATTAATATTGTTGGGATCATGATATTTATTATTTTATAGAGATGTTAATTAACTTATAAATTAATATTTATTAATTTAAAGAGATTTTTGTAATTGATTAAAGTTAAATTTTGATTACATCAAAAGGCATTGTATTTTAGAAAAATTCATGTTTCATATTAATTGAATGAATCTAAAACATAGATTCATTGTATATAATATTAATGAAAATTAATAAATAATGTTCATTGTTTCTTAATAATTAAGTATTATTCATTGTATTTTTACTAAAAACATTCAATGTATATATGTACGTATGATGGAGATAGAAAATACCTTATAAACAAGATAGAAAATTTCTTAAAACCACACCCAACAATGGCTCCTCATCTAAAAGGTGTCACGAAATCAACAATGACGGATTAAATACGCAAAGAATTATGTGAGTACAAGAGAGATCATTCCATATGCACTCAAAAAATTTGCAGTTGTGGCTTGAAGAAAAGTTTCATTTGAAAGTTAGTCAAGGTATAATCTCAAACCCACTCAAACGATCGGTTGAGTATCTTTCGGCAAACCTAGAAAAAGGAAGGGATATCAAGCGGCATAAACCAACAAAATTTTCATATATGGAGAAGGTTGTTTATGAGTGGTTTCTCCAGTACCAAGATTGTGTGAATATGACCGGAGAGCTAATTTTAGAGAAGGCACGAGATACAATGAAACTTCTATACCCTCAACAAGATTCTGAGTACAAATTTTCTCAAGG
>JANKOD010000001.1:22312524-22332291 GCA_026284645.1 Erythroxylum acuminatum | reverse complement strand
AATTGTGGCTACTATCCTTGAAAATAATGTTGATGATGAAGTTGAAGACGATACAGTACCTTTGGAACCAGTTACACACGTAAGGAAGCACTTATCGCGTCTAGAACTCTATATAATTTTTTTGTAGTTTGAGAACACAATGCCAGAAATTTTGGATGTAATAAGAAAAGTTAGAGATGAGCTCCAACTAGACTTAAATTTTAAGAAAAAACAAACATTACTAGAGTCATATTTCACTGAATTATCTTAGTTATATTTGTGTAAGTTTATATAATTATTAATTTATGATATTAATGAGACTCCATATTTATATAAGGATATTTTGAAAATATATCATCTTATTATCTTATCGAAATTTGTTAATTTTTCAACTGGTTCAAAAAAAAAAATATCTTAAAGAGTTACCGTAAATCTTAACCCAAGGCAAGCAGTGAACCGAAATGTACATCGTTGGATCACGAGCAAATCACGTGACAAAATCTAGACATAGTGAAGTCTTCACTTATCAGTTCAGTTGTGTTCCTCTGAGTGGGATTGGCTTAATGCCCATGAAAGATGTGGCTTTGTCTTAACCACCTCTATCCTCCACCATTGCCACCGCCACCTAAAACCCTTCTACAGCCCTCTTCTTGGCCACTTTTCCCTATCCCCAGAACCCTTCTCCTCCACTCTAACCTCCCTCTTACGCCCTCTTCCAACTCCCACTTTCGCTGTTCCGTTAACCACTCCAATTCCGATATTCAGAAACTACCCCACTCCGCCATCCAACGTATCGCCGAAAAGCTCCGTTCCCTCGGCTTATCCGAGGAGAAAGGCGATAACTTGCCATCGGAAAGTGGTGCAAAAGCTGCTGGAGAGATCTTCGTACCGTTGCCTCACCAAATTCCCAAGAATCGGGTCGGGCACACGTTGGACCCCAGCTGGAGCACGCCGGAGAATCCTGTTCCGAGACCCGGATCAGGGTATGCGATAGCGAGGTACTATGAGCTGAGTGATGAGATAGAGAAAGAGAGAGAGAAGGCAGCAAGTAAGAAGAAGGAGAGAGTTCCAACTTTGGCGGAGTTGACTTTGTCGACTGCAGAGCTAAGGAGGCTGAGAACTATTGGGATTGCGGACCAAAGGAAGTTGAAGGTTGGTAAAGCTGGAGTTACTGAAGGCATTGTGAATGGGATTCACGAGAGGTGGAGGAGGGAGGAGGTAGTGAAGATTGTTTGTGAAGATTTTTGCAGGACTAATATGAAGAGGACACATGATTTGTTGGAGGTTAGGACCTTGATCTTTGGAAATTATGATTTTTAAGTGGGTTTCTACTTTACTGGTGATTCAATTTTGTGTTCTGTTTGTATGTCCTTGTTCTGGTTTTGTTTGATTTGCCTGTAGTTTGAGTGTCAAGTGAGCTCGATAATAATAACAAGAATGCACTCTGGATTAGAAGGTTTGGAATATAGCAATAGTAAATCTGTTGTAAGTTCTTTGTTTCATATTTGCAGAGAAAAACTGGAGGTGTGGTTGTATGGAGGTCTGGAGCTAAGTTAGTTTTATATAGAGGTGCTAATTATAAGTATCCTTATTTCAAATTAGACCATAACTCGACAAAAGAAGCTACCCTGGGTAATGCAACGTGCTCAAATGTTGATTTGGGAGAAACTGATGGTGTAGATAGTTCTGCAACAAGTCCAAGTAGCAAAATGGCTCATCCAACTCTGATACAAGGTGTTGGTTCCCCAAATATAGCACGATTTCAGCTACCGGGTGAGGCACAGCTTGCGGAAGAAGCTGACCGCTTGTTAGATGGATTAGGTCCACGGTTTACCGAGTGGTGGGGCTACGACCCTCTTCCGGTTGATGCTGACCTCCTACCTGCTATTGTTCCTGGATATCGGAGGCCATTCCGCCTTCTTCCATATGGCATCAGTCCTACACTAACTAATGATGAAATGACAACACTAAAGAGGCTTGGACAACCCTTGCCTTGCCATTTTGCTCTAGGTGAGATTGATTTCCAATTTCATGGGGTTGTATTATTCTGGTTGAACATTTTATTACTTAAAATTTCATTCTTATATCAGGTAGAAATAGGAAACTTCAAGGATTGGCTGCTGCGATCGTTAAGCTATGGGAAAAATGTGAGATTGCTAAAATTGCTATCAAGAGAGGAGTTCAGAACACTAATGGTCGGCTGATGGCTGAAGAGTTGAAGGTTTGTTTAGACAAATTTAGTCTTTTGTTTCATTTCATCTTTATTTCTTTTTTTTATCACAAGTCCAAAACAACTTCTATTACTCTTTATCATTCTGTTCTTTTACCGTTTTGTGTAGTAGGAAAGCATTTCTGTTATTTGGGAACTATGAGAAAATAACATCTTAAGTAATGCCTAATTTACTTGCAAGAATCAAATTGAGGCTTTTAGATTTCCTTTTTCTGGTTGAAGTGACTGAGCTCTTGACCTTTTACTTTCTTTAGTGATACAAATGCAAAGTTAGTTCTACATCGGCTGTCAAAATGCATTGGTAGTAACTTATGGTGGCTTAGGCAGATATGCATTTATGATTGTAATTCATTAATAAAGAAGATATAAGATATCAGTTTAAATGGTTCTTTATGTAGAAGAAATTTAAAAGAGATCTGCAAACTTATCGAACAAGTACATACACACATAGATCTAAGCCTCACTATTCGGGTTCACAGAAGATTCTATACTTAATCACTTGTGTTCCATTATTTATGTACAAGTTGCTTAGGTTTCAAATCTTGTTCAAACCTTCTTATTGCATAGCGTTTATGATACATCTGTGTCTCAACCTGTGGTCTCAGTGGCTGACTGGAGGAACTCTGCTTTCACGGGATAGGGAGTATTTTGTATTGTATAGGGGAAAAGATTTTCTACCACTTGCTGTTTCTTCTTCAATAGAGGAGAGAAGAAAGCAGGCCTTATATGGGGATAAACAGAGGATGGATGGTAGGTCATCAGCTGAATCTTGTCAGGATATTAAAGATGGGAGTGTGCTTCATGACTTTGGAGACAAACTTGATGACAACAATGACGAGAGCTCCGATCTCTCAAAGAAAAGGAAGCTAAAGTCCATGGAGGCTGCAATCAAGAGGACTAGCATCAAACTATCCTTGGTATGATTTTGGCAAAGGTGGTGAAATTTTATTCCCCATAGTAGATTCCATTTCTGTTACATATTACATGTTCTGACAGGCACTGGAAAAGAAAGCTAAGGCAGAGAAAGTTCTAGAAGAGCTAGAAAACACTGAGATGCCTCAAGAAAAAGAGGTTGACAAGGAAGGTATAACTGAAGAAGAGAGATATATGCTGCGCAAAATTGGGTTGAAGATGAAGCCTTTCCTGTTAACAGGTGAAATATGCTCTCTTGCTAGGATATTGATCACAAAGCAAGTGCTGATGTTTGGTCCATTCTTTAGGAGTACAATGGTATTTGAAAGACCATCCAAATGGGAATACTGCCAGAAAGGTTTCTGATTACTTTTTCTCTTTTCTTGTCAGGTAGACGGGGGGTTTTTGCAGGAACAATTGAAAACATGCATCTTCATTGGAAGTATAGGGAACTAGTGAAAATAATATGCAAAGAGAAAGGTTTGGAATCTGCTTATCAAGTAGCTCGCACCTTAGAGGCAGAAAGTGGTGGAATTTTAGTGGCTGTGGAGCATGTTACTAAGGGTTATGCTATCATCGTATATCGTGGAAAGAACTACAGGCGACCTCCTTGCTTGAGACCAGTTACCCTTCTGAATAAAAGGGCAGCACTGAAGAGGTCCATAGAGGCACAACGTCGGAAGGTAGAACTTGACTTTCCATCTCCATGCCTGAGTAAGCGAGTATTACTGTGCATGCATTTGCATGTTGGACCATACCTTTGACGGGAACTGTCAATGTTCAAGGGATTTGATGTGGGGAAATTTTACTGTTTTTAGGCCTGTTGATAGAATTTTTGGGCTGAAGGACCAGGGACCTAACTTGTGAAACAGTTTATGACTTGAGTTTGATTTTGTGCAACCATTAGAATTAACCTATACTTGTGGCATATTAACTAAATGTCTTGGGACTTCTATTCTTAGGTGAAGATGAGACATTTACCTGGGTGTTTTTGTTTCTTGAGTTTGAATCTTGATCAATATCAGAAACTTGCGAACTTCTTTTCTGACTATTTAAGGAACAAAAAGTAGCTAGCCCGTAAATCATTTGACAGCGTGCTGATACTGTCAATGATACTTTCGGGCTTCTGATGTAGTTTCTTCCTAACACTTGAGCCTCTACAGCAATTATGTTCTTTTAAGTGCATGTTTGCTGCAAATTCAAAATATGTCTGATTTTATTTATTGTACAATCTTTCTCAATGCAGTCTTTGAAACTTGATGTCTTGAGGCTTACGAGAAATATAGATGATTTAAAACTGAAACTGGTGAGTATCTAATTAGTTTCAGAATGGAAGCTTCATGCGTTCATGTTTTATTTATTGTATGATAGATGTGGCTAACAAATAATTTACTTTTCTAACCCAGGCCAAGGAGAATGAAGCACTCAATATGCAGTCAGTTGATAATTCAAGATTTCAGGAGGTTAGCTATCTCTTTTATATACAGACACAGACAATAAGAATATACGAATGTACAATCATTAAAAATGTGTCAAAGATATTCTCTTTTTATGACTTTAATTCGTATTTCATCCAAATTTATGCTCTGTTTTAAATTAACAGAATCAGTGACTTTTTTTTGTGTGATTTAGATCGAAGAGGATATGAACTTAGCAGATTCTGATGCGCAAGTAAAACATGACTCTGAAACAAGGTCTGATCATCACTCCAATTCGGTTGTTCCTGCTAACAGAGTAGAAGTACAGGTGAGGAATATATGGAATAAAAGTATGCAGATATACTTCATGCTATTTTTATTTGTGTTTGCAGTCTATTGTTGATGGTTCTTCATTTTAAAGTGCTGCCTCTTGTATCCTACTGGTAATGGTCTATACAATCCACATCGATTCTTCTGATGGATTGGATTGTTGTCAAATTGCAAGACCTGCATGGTTTTCACTTTACCTCCAACATGGATCGTCTTTTCTTTTTCTTCTTTATGAATCATATTGATTACTGGCCTTTATTATGAAATCTTAGTCTAGAGACACAAGTGGAGCTGATTTGACATTTGATAACCTTAATGATAGCAGGCTAGCCAGTGTGATCTTTCTTCAATTGTCAATGGAGACGAGACTGGCAACACCGAACCTGAGTGTGAATCTACATTGACACATGTCGAAACAAATAATAGTCAGTTCACTGCTAGACCTGCTGATGTGGTGTTTATCCCTGATGAAGTCACGGTAAGATGTTCAATACTTTTTGTGTTTGATTACCGTTTCATCCTTCCTCTCGGTCTGATTAGTATCATTGGCGGGGAATTCAGGCACAGGTAAGGGGATCTCCTTGCCTCTCTGATGTGCAGCATGGTTATTCTGATAAGGATGAAATACAGCCAACCATCAACTCACCTGAAAATTTGTTGAAGGAATCAGTTTTGCATATTCCAGAAGAAAAGAACAGAATGCCGTCTAGGGTTCAGCTTTCGAACAAAGACAGGTTGCTTCTACGAAAGCAAGCCTTGAAGATGAAGAAGCGCCCAGTGCTTGCAGTAGGTAATTTCCACTCTCATACATGGTTTTCTTTGTCCCTCAAAATTGTTCATGTTGTTCCTATGCTTGCTGTTCCTGAACCCTGAAATTGGAAAGTGATTCTTCTGCAATTCTTACGAAATACCAAGACTTGAAATTTACCTTATATTCTGATATCTTTGAGTTCGGTTTGGCTCTCGTGGAGGCTTTTATAGTGTGATCCAATTATCATAATGGATTCTGTCCACCTTATATTGGCAAGCAAGTGATCACATTTGCTTCTCAAATGAAGTGCTTTTGTTTTGAGGCAGATAGTTGACTCTAGAATTTCTGCCACTTTTCTCATGTATCAGGGAGGAATAATATCGTAACTGGTGTTGCGAAAACGATCAGGGCTCACTTTGAGAGGCATCCTCTTGCTATAGTGAATGTCAAAGGCAGAGCTGAAGGAACGTCGGTCCAAGAGGTTATCTTCCAGCTTGAGGTCTGTGCACTGAATTTTTATCAAGTGATGCTTTTGTTGAACTTGAATAAATTGGTTGACAGTCATGCTTCTATAAATTTCGCAGCAAGCAACTGGAGCTGTTTTGGTCTCCCAGGAGCCCAGTAAAGTCATACTTTACAGGGGTTGGGGAATTGAATTGGAACCTGGCCACAAGCGAATGAAGTATGCTCCAGATTTGACGAGAACTTCAGTAGGCAGAGAAGATGGCACCGAGCGTGCAGTTTCTCCCGATCTCATGGCAGCAATAAGACTTGAATGTGGGCTGCAGAAAAACTCGACTCCATCATCTGAAAATTAAGCATTTGTGGAACTGGTTCTGCCTCTACTTTAACCCGTAAATCCATGCCTTCTGGAATGCTAATGAGTGCACTTAACGAAGAATTCATCTGTGATGATTTCATTACATGAATTTCGTGACTCCTATTCATTACAGGTATAACGGATACAAAGGATTCAAGCCGTTCCATTCATGCATTTCATCCGGTGCAAGGTGTCTCGATATGATGAAACCAGCTTCTTTCCAGTAGATCAAGGTTGAGCTGGTTAGTTCAAGAATAAACCAAAAAAAAAAATGTCACAACACCATCTCCTTACCCGAAAATGTATCCAAATGCAAGTTGTTTGTGGAGTTTGTGATCTAGTTCAGGCTTGGAATAGTTCTTTTGAGATTCCATAGCTGGTGCTCCAACCTGTACATACGTTATTTAGCAAAAGCTGAATGAAATCATCATTTCTTGTTGAAGATCAGAAAGTCGTCAAAAAAGTGTAGATTATCTGAAAACTGCATTGAACACGATGATGGAATCAATTTAAACACCTATAAATCTTGTGAAAAACAGTTTTTTTTTTATTTAAAAAAACGGAAGAAATGCAGTCGATATCTTTTGAATGTGCATTAAGTAAATCTCCTTATTGACGCAATAACTTGTAAATCACGTCAACTGAGTGTTCCGTATTATGTAAGTTCTATATGACAGGCTCAATTGAGAGAGCGTAAGTAAAGGAATTCGAATACAAGACCTTTTGGTCTTATGCTTTCCACTCTATCAATTTGACCGTCCAGGAGACGGAGCCAATGGGTGATCATGAAAAATAGTGTTATGAAGTTTGCATTTTGTTAAACTTAAGCCGAAGTCAATAGATTAAATTTAATTTAATCGAGTTTTGAGTTAAACCCGAGTTGACTTGAGAGATTAGATTGCATAATACGAGTTTAATTAGATTTTGAACTGACTTCGAGTTACTAGTTTAATCTAATTTGAGTTATAATAAATATATTGAATAAAATTATAAAAACATAAAGATAAACTTATTTTAAAATTAACTTTTGAGATTTTTTCGGGTTGGAATTTAGGTGTACAATTAAATTAATTACCTTAAAATAAATTTACATCTTTTTAATTTTTAATGAAAATAAATATTAAATATTAATTAACCTAAATATTTTTATTTATATTAATTAAGCTATTTTTAAAAAATTTTAAAAATTAGAATTACTCAAATGATAGACAAGTTCCGTAGACCTTACTGCAAGTAATTTCTGTGGTCTCTATGAGCCGGCGACCGATATTTTACTTGAAACGAGTGGCGGGTACGGCCTTGACACCCAAAACTTCTAATCCTAAGACTCGATCGAAATACTTCAACTCGGATAGATAAGCACTGGGATTCTTATATAAAAAAACTGACTGGTGTTTTCCTTGTTTCAATACATTGAACTGAATCCCACTTCGGCCATGACTCTACAAACAAGCTCCTGTAGCTATGGTGGTGGCATTTCCTCCCTGGTTGCCCCACCCAGAATCTCCCCTCAGGCTCATCGCACCCTGTACACTGTTGTTCGAGCCCAAGGTAATTTGGCTGAATTCTAGTTGAATTTGCCTCCTTTTTATTAAAGATTCTATCTTTATGCTTATATGGTTGATGTACTGGTTCAAATTCTCCCCTTTCTACTGCAATGTTTCGCGTACTGCAAGTAAATATTGGGGAATTGATGAAAGAATTATCAGATAGGACTAGTTGAATACTCTCTGCTGGGAAAGAAATTTGAACCCATATGGAGTTCTTTTTAAGTGGGTTTCACTTTGATTATACTTTTCTCTTGCTAATTGTTTTCTTTCTTTTTTCCAATGCTTTGAATTGGACGGTATTGCTCAGCGGAACCGTCGGATAAGTCCGTGGAGGTAATGAGGAAGTTCTCAGAGCAGTATGCTCGCAAATCCGGAACTTACTTTTGTGTGGATAAGGGAGTAACTTCTGTGGTTATTAAGGTAACAACTAGGTTTCTGTTCGTTAATTGTGTGTTCTGTGTCTATTTTCTGTCATTAACCTCTTTGACCATCGTAGCGCAGTCTCATCAATCTGTTAAAACATGAATGGAAAATTCAATTCGCTCGCACCTATAATTTCTATAATTCTTCAATGTAGTTTTTTTATTTATTAATCTAGTAATGTTGGCATACTGTATTAGGATGCTTTTTTGGAAACCCACACCTTGTTGTTATGGTATCTTCAATCTGTTGTCTTTGTTGGTGCTCTTTACTTTGTGTTTTCCTTGGTTTTGGTTCCTCAAGCTTTCATAAATTGGAAATAAACAGGGATTGGCTGAGCACAAAGATCAACTGGGTGCACCTCTTTGCCCTTGTAGGTAATTGTCATTTTGCACATCCCCTTTGTTCTCCTTAATCATTGGCAGTTATTTTAACATATCCGCAGCAATTTGTTTAATTTAATAGGTGATGAGATTTATCGTTTTAGTAATCTTCTGATATTGGCTTTATGGCACATAGGCATTACGATGACAAGGATGCAGAAGCAAAGCAGGGCTTTTGGAACTGCCCATGTGTTCCCATGAGAGAGAGGTAAATCAACCTTTTCCTTTATAAAACATTGTAGACTTCAGTAGATGGAATGTCTTGGATAGTGTTTTGGGGGTTTTAAACATTTTTATTTATATAGAAAGCGATGTTTCTAGTCGTGCTACTTTTTATGGTCGACTTGATTGTGCCTGTATTCATAAATTGATATCATTATCATAATTCTATCCTATTAAGATTCTGTGAGTTAATGACTCTGGGAATAAGAAGTATTCAAAATTGCAATGTGATATTTTATAATTAGAGCAGTTATTATAACTGCAACGTGTTAGTTGCAGAATTAAAATTGTTGAAGAGACACTTAAGTAAATTATGCTTGTGTGGTTTATTTGTGGTGCATTTGTGGAGTTTAGCGGACACTGAAATGCTGATTAGGTTGGATGAAAAGAAGCTGTGCAAACCTGCCTGTGTTATCAATTGTTAATGATTTCTTCGAATTTCAGTGATGATCATCCTTTGGTCTATCACGACCGAAACCAGATATAGTTTGGTGTATTATAATTAAAATGTTCTGTGAAAGTAAAAACCATTATGACTTCCACCAAAAATTTTGCAAAAGGGAACCGAGATAAAGCAACGATAGCTGTAGAGAGGCTTGCAAACAAGTTGATTGAATATCTTTAGTTGCCTGTTGGCTTTCATGGTTACCTAGAACTAGAAAGGAATCTTCTAGTTAATGAAATCCTTTATTCGCTACCTTTTAAGTGGTATAAACCAGAACCATGGCGTGTTCAAACTGGATGAGGATGACGGTCCAGTCTATCTATTGATGATTTTGTTTTGCTTTTCTATACGTATCTGGAGATAATGGTGAATGCTACCAATTAGTAATGGTTTAGATATGATATCACCTATTGGGCAGAAAGACTTCTGCCTGTAAACTTGAATTGCATGCATCTCGTGGTTCAGGAGCTACTTTGGCCTTGTAAACTGAAGTTTGAAGTATTAGTGATATGCCTATTATTATTCATACATGGGGAATGTATCAGAAAATTCTTACTTGCTTGGTTTTGGATAGACACACATAAGCTTCTTACATTTCCTCGTATAATTTGAGGTACCATGCTGAAATATTCCAATACACTGCAAATTTCTAAAACTCTGGCTGATGTTTGCCATCAGTTCATACTCGGACCTCCATTTTTAATTGTAAGATTGTTTTCGCAGGAAGGAATGCCACTGCATGCTATTTCTCACACCGGAAAATGATTTTTCCGGGAAGGATCAGGTAATTATAAATCCCGTTTTCATATTTCTGAACTTGTGCTAATATATGCTATTGGAACCTGCAATACGAATGAGTTTATTACGGTTTCGGTGTTTTTAAGGCTTGACATTAGAAACTCCAAACTAATCAATTATGTTGACACACAGAAAACCATTTGCTTTTGCACTCACTCATGTGATCATCAGTGTTTTTTGCAATTTGCAGTCACATTGTTACATTTTTCTGCATTCTGTTTAAACATCTGAGAAAATAATTTCCTTTTTCTCTGCAGACAATCTCATTGGAAGAGATTAAGAAAACAACAGTAAACGTGTGAATTTTTAAAGGGTACTTGCTAGATGAGTATTATCTCTGTATTGGGATACTAATCATGTGTATGTATATTACGTAATGTATCCAATTCACAAAGAAATCTTTTGCCTTGCTAGTCCTTTATATTTTGACCAACAGATTCAACTGGCTGTCATGTCCTTTTAACAACAGAACAGATGCACTTGTTAGCTGGAACTATTCCCTTCTATGGCTACTGTCTCGTGTCCTAATCCCCCTTTTTCCCGATCCAGTTAGATTTGGATATGATACACTGTTAGTTATCATATAAAAGAAAACTGCACTTTCATAGTGGTACCATTTAAGAGAATTACCATTTGAAGACTTGCACTGTTTTTCATTCCTGTTCAAAGGCTTGGAATACTTCATCTTCTTACCAAGATCAGCCTTCAGTTTCAGCTTTAGTTTTCTTTTGATCCTTCATCTCTTTTATGATTCTTTGGAAGGGAATGAAGCTTGCTAGACTTCAATATGATATTCACTCACAGTAATGAGATTTGAAAACCCAAAATGTTGATAATGACCAAATTCTATGTTACTAAAAGATCAAATCTTTAGTTTCATGAACTCCCTAATATAGTTTTTTGTATCATAATACTTCAATAAAATTTATTGTCTAATTTTTTAAATAATTTATTTAAAATTTGTAATTTATAGGTTATTTTGAATATTTAAAGATTTAAGTTTTTTGCCAAATAAAAAATCAAAAAACAAATATTTTGTAATATATATATATATGACATAATTAGCAGATTGAATTTTACTTGAATAAAATTTGGTTAGATTTAAATTGGATTTCATTCAAGTTGGTTCAATTCAAACTGGCTTGAGTTATTATAATAATATCATTTTTTAAATAATTAAAATGTTAATTAATCAAATAATATTATTTTATATGGGTAAAAACTTAAATTTTTAAAGAAATTTAAAAAAAATCATGATCTTTAAAATTCTTGAAAAAGTTCTTTTATTTTTCAAATTTTTAGGTTCGGTTAAAAAATAATAATAAAACACATGCACTGTAAACATTAGACGTTATTGAATCGAATATTATTTATACAAAATTCAGAGTTTAAAATCGGAATGAATTGATTAAATTTAACTTAAGTTAATAATTTGTTATAATTATTTTAAATTATTAATTTAATTTTATATTAGTGACATTTGATTAGTTCATATTTGATATTTATATTACGTGTATTTCGTTAATATTTTTTTAACTGAACTTTAAAAGAAGAGATTTTTCTTAAAATTAAGTTTAAAAAATTCAAAATTGTAAGATTTTTTAAACTAAAACATACTTTAACTTCAAAATTGTAAGATTTTTTAAACTAGAACATACTTTAATAAAATGTTAATCATTTCTTGTTTAGGCCGCCACGTGAGATTAGGAACAGGCCCAGCCCAGTGATTGGGCAGAATCGTCGATCCAAACCCAAAAGTACTTTCCTTTCCCCACAAGCACGACGTGTTGACTGTGAAAGTGAGCCCTTCTTCCAACTTAGCACTTACGTTTCCTTCGTCGTCTTCTTGGTCTTTTCTTCTACTGGCTTTTTGAACCAATTGAGACAACTTTTGTGTTAAACCTGATTCAGCTGACCCATAAACTGCATCCTACTTCAATCACAATCATCATCAAATGATGAAAATATAGAGCCAGTTTGGTAAAACTTTTTTCGGAGCAGCAGTCTTCTTGTTGAAGATCTTAAGGACTCCTTCTCTCTTGGTATAACATGTCCAGGCCCGATGTCACCATCACTCTTGGTCGAAATGGCCGGGTATCCTCTTTAATTCTCTCTTATCTCTCCGAGAATGAATAGATTATGTCTTTCCTTGTCCCTACATATGGACCATTTTCGTTAAAGATTGTTCCTTTCTTCATTTTGGGGATATTGGTTGGTGGGTTTGGTGCTGCATCTGAGATATTGACTCAAGAATCGAGCTTTCGTGGGTTTTGTTTTTGTTTTGGTGTTGGGTATTCAATAAAGACCGTTTCTTTAAGTATTATCTGTTCTACGTCTTCTTTGGGTTGCTTCCAAAGAATTTGGTTTGCGTCTAATTAGTACGGGACAAGGTTGGAATTTTGATTCTTCTGAACTGGAGTTGTATTTTGTTTGTTGGTTTACTGGAGTTGTATTTTGTTTGTTGGTTTCGATGTTTGCAGGTGGTGAAAAAAGGTGGCAAACGCTCCAGTGGAGAAAGAGTTGAGAGCAACGGTGACAGGTTCTTGTTTTCCACGAATAAAAGGTGTGTTGGCATCTGTTGGTACTTGACTAGTATTTATGGAGTTCTTCATAAGTCCTCTGAGAGATCAGGGAATTCCCTGTTTTAGTGGGAGTCTTGAACATTTGGATACATTTAGGAAATATGTGTTAACAGGAGAAGCGATTTCACTCTTGTTTTTTTTCCAACATGAATTAGCTGGAAGGAAATGGATATTGTTAATATACAATTTAATTCCTTGTCGAAGTATTATAATGAACAAAGCTTTCTTAGTTAGTTATACCAAGAACAGGTTCAGTTGTACTAAGAGCAGCTTGGCATACAATCAAATTATCCCATTATATTCACGAGTATTATCATTTTGTGTTGGAACTTGGAATCATTTGGAAGGATGAAATAATCAGGTTACAATATTTGTAAGAATTATGCAAGGCACACTGTACATTATGTAATACAAATTGGCTTTGATGTCGTCTCAGGCATCGAGGAGGCGCTATGAAATGGGCTCCTGGTCATGATGGAGTAAACGGTAGCATGCTTTGTTCTCTTTACTTTCTTTTCCTTTCATATCATTTATGATCATTGACTCCAATCTATTGAGATGCATAAAGGATCCCGGATTGCTTATAATGATCTTCGATTAAAGTTGATGCGCAAAAGGATATCTAAGCAAGATATTGCTGCTGAAGAGCGTGAGAAAGTGTATCAACAGAGGAAACTTTCAAGATCCACTCAGCATTCTGCAAGTTCTTATGTGCTTTCACACAAGCCTCAATCTAGTGGACGTAATATTCCTGGGAAATTTGTTACCAAAGAGATTGCGCAAGATATGCATCAAATGGATTCATTGGGGAGGTTTTATTCCGCGCAGACTTTGGGAGATTCAAGAGCTAGATCACCAGAGAGAATCTTGAGAAATTCGAGTAGGTACTTACCGCCAAGAAGCTCTGCTGAATTACGACAAATTGCACCAATGAGGTCAATTCACATGTCAACAGGTGGGCAATACATTGGCAATGGAATCATTGATAGTTCTAGGCCAACAAGCTCTGTGCCTATTGCTATGAAAGCTACCTCTCAAGCTGGCAATCCAGTTACACGAACTTCACCAATGAATGGCACCATGCAAAATGTCTCATATATGGTAATCTTTTTGTGGAATCTTTTTTTCCATTTCTTGCACATGTATTTTTATTTGGAGTCATCATCAGGTCTCAACCCGAATCAACTTTTTGTGCCTCTTTTGTTTTGTGAGTTTACAGAGAGAGGAACCGTTAACTGTTGCTAGCTTCTTGCATTCACTTGGTTTGGGGAAATATGCTGTTAATTTTCATGCAGAAGAAGTAAGTAGTGCTTTTTTAAGTTATTTCTGAAGAATGTTACTTTGATTATAGTGATCTGCCTTCTTGTATTGATGATCATTGGAATATAAAAGAGATGATGTGTTTCACTTACAATAGACAGCTAAAAAGCTGTGATAGTTAAATCCTTTTAAACCATAATATAGAAATTACCACGAAGGAATCAGACCACAAGAAACAGTGACTCTTAAGAAGCTTTGACGTTGGCATTTCAGATGAGTGTGTTATGGAAGTTGAAAGAAGGTGGCAGTGGTATTTGGGGAATGGGTGGTGCACGAGTGTATAAAACTGGAGTCTTTGGGAAATATGTCTTAAGACTCCTAAAGATGAGTTGCTAGATTGTTTGGAATGTTGCTTGATATGCTTGTTTTGGGGAGGATGATAAAGATGCAACATTTTAGTCTGACTTCTTACAAAATGTCGTAAATATGGCATTCTTTTCTAGATACATGTTATTACAAGCAATTTAAATTAAAAACTCCATTTATTAAATGTTTTCTTAATGCCTCAATGGAGTTTTATTCACTCGGTAATCATGCAGGTTCCTAGATGTGGCATTATGAGCTTTTTATTCATATGTAGTTTGTGGTGGAGTTTTTTTGTCCATAGCAATGTATATTAAATGGTTATCGCTTAATGGATCGGATTGCTTAACACGTAGTTTATGATCCTGCAGGTGGACATGACTGTATTGAAGCAGATGGGGGACAAAGATCTGAAAGAAATGGGAATACCCATGGTACTGGTTTAACATGAATTACTTTTACCTTCCACAAAAAATTGGTTTCAGTTTTCAAACTTACTCTTATTGTTACATATCATTATTCTGCAAACAGTAAGAACTTATGGAAAGGAACAATCTTGAATATCATGTTTTGTGTCCGTTTGTGGCCAAAAAGCAAGCATTATCTAGAACAGGAGAATAAGCATACTTGGGGATTAACAGGGAATACTGAGTGAATGGCTGTTATAGTTATGCACTCTACTGCTTTCCAAAAGTTACTTTGTGATATTCACTATCTTTTTGGTTGGGGTAGCAAGTGCCGTGTAAGATCATATTGAGACAGTAAAAGGTATCTTGTACACTGAAATAGCACTTTTAACATCCTATAGTTATCCTTCATTGACATGGCCTTTCAAGACTTGTTACATAATTTCTCATGTGGCTTGCCTTATCTGCAGGGTCCGAGGAAGAAGATTCTCCTGGCTCTCTTGCCGGCCCAGAAACGGCCAACTTCACAAATGCATTAAATGGCTTTACATTGTCAAGGATATCCTTATTTTCATTGTAGCAGCTAACTAAGTTTTCCCGAAAATTTCTTGCATTATGTTTTATGATTGTATGTATATCATGACGATTCATCTAGTTGAAAGAATGATGTAATTTCATTGTTTAATGCTGAAGAAGGGATCAGAGGGAATTGAGTAGAGGAGTGCAGCTGAGTAGATATTTTCAGATTGTATTGGTCCTGATAATATGATCCGTGTTGAATAGCTTGTCATTGTTGATTTTCCATTACAAAGTGCTGTAGCAAGAAACTGATGTAGGATATATATTTGCATATGCAGTTTTTTTTTTTTTCAGAATATAGCTACACATTAGTTATTGCCGTTGTTGATTTCTAATACTTTTAACTACATGACATGTTAAAGACTAGGAAAGGCAAATTAGTTTGGACTGGGAGACCCAATGGATCAAGTCTGGTTTGACCAGATTCTGACTCAAGTATTCAAGTCCTATCGAGTTGGAGTTTGCTATTTCTGGGTCTGACTACATATGGCAAATTAGTCGGGTTCAAGCTTTAGTTCGAATTCGAAGTCAACAGGTCAACCTAAGTTTAATCAAGTTTGCATTCGGATATGCGGTCTGGAAGAAGCTCAAGCTTGGAGTGTTAGGGTTCCATTAAGCTTGAATTAGGGCTTCAAAACACTATTAGAGACAATTGATGTATGATCATTCTTTCTTTTTCTTAAAATTCGGATATGCGGTCTGGAACAGGCTCAAGTTTGGAGTGTTCGGGTTCGATTAGGGCTTGAAAACACTATTATAGACAATTGGTGTATGATCTTTCCCTCTTTTTCTTAAAGTTGGCTCATATGAGCTGTCAAGATCACATCTTTACTTTAGAAGAGTGTACAAGAATTTCACAGAAACAATCCATTTCCAATCAATTACAAGACACCTGATGCATTATGAATATGAATTCTACAGGATAAAAGAACCTGACAAAGAATCAATTTGACATCATTGTTGACGCATTATACAAGAGATTTTGAAGAGAATTAGAAGGAACAGTGAAACTCTGGTCAGTTCCTATCCCTATGCTTTTATAGACGAAGACCTGGAGGTAGGCTGCTCATACTTTCCCCATTCTTTCCTGATTCTTGAAGCTAAAGCAACCAAAAAGCTATCCTGAGCCACGGTATTCCCACTGGCTCCAGAACTAACGTTCTTGCATGAATGGTCCGCGGGAAACCGGTGCTTCAGGCAAACCTTCAAATCACAATTCTTGCAAGTGCAGCTATTAGAGAAGGTCAGTATCTCCCTGCAACGTCTAATTGCACAAGATGGCTTCTTCTTCTTTCTTGGGTCGCAGCCTCCAGACTTGCAGTGCTTCTCCAATATTAACTTCTCATCGTCCATGTCTTGCCCTGTAGTCTCAATAGAAGTCGAACAAATTTCACAAACCACAACCTTCCTGTTCTTCGAATCGGGTTTTGGACAATCATGAGACTTGTACGACCAATGTTCTGAGCAGAACGCCTACACCAATCACGGGTACACCAATTTAGTAAAACAAACAGATACCCTCTTTTGATCAAACAAACACGACCCTCAACAAAAAACTAAAGATACCCTTTTTCAATCACATGAACACGATCAAGGAAACAACTAATATCGACCCAGAATGATATTAGATATCGACGTTTACCTTCCGGCAACCGTCGCACTTGAACGGCAGAAAATCTAGTTGATGACATTCAGAATGTTGGCAATGCATACCCAAATCAGGGAAAGCCTCTGTTCCTCCTCCCATATCTGCTCTTTCGTTATATTCCCAATAGAAATTCTCGTGATGATTCCCTTTTTATTTTTTTGTGGGTATGGAAAAGCTGCAATATATACAGGATTGAGGAGGTGACTTGAAGCCTAAGACAAACAAAATGTAACTTGTTGAGCAGTTGTGTTTCCCGGAAGTCGCAGGAAAGAATCCGGATGGTTGCAGGAACACGCGGTGGAGGGAAGTTGACCCGGTTCCTTCCTGTAATCGTCGTCACCGAGTAAGGACCAACCACCCTGTCCCGCGCTCTCTCTCTCTCTCTATATATATATATATGTATATCGCTTTTTTTCTCTCTACATGTTCCTCGTTCTCGTGTAGTATTTATATTCGTATTGGACATCGGACATGTGTGGCCCACATGACTCCTATTAAAACAGAAAACTGCTGCCAAGTCAGCAAACGTCGTACGTAAGGACTCAAGTAGTATTTAAGACGGATACACCACCTTAATGACTAGATTTGGGCCCGAGTCCGCCCAGGCCCATGCTTGGTTTAATAATTTTTCCTAAAACAGGAGCTCGGCCCAAAATTAAATCAGACGTTATTTAGTTTAAATCGACTTGTTTTTATTTTATAATTAAAATATAAAATTTGTCATTTTTTCTTAACTTTGATGCTCACATTTTTTGGATTATATACCAAACACTAATTTTGCTTTCAACTCAATTCAAATTTGCACTCTAATTATATATTTTAAATTAAATATATAAAACAATATTTTTTTAATTGAACCCGAGCTTGGGAAGCTCGGGCCTGCACCAGCTCGAGACCTAACTTTTGTAAGTAAAACGATATCATTTTGTTTAAAAATTTGATTCTAATGCCTAAAAAACATAGTTCTAGGCTCACGAGTCGCCTTTGTCATCATTAGAATAGACCTATTTTTTGATGAATTTAAAAAAGCTAATTATGTAACAGTGATATTCATATTAATTTAAAAAATATAAAAATAATATGATGTTAATATGAGACCAGCTGTGTAAAATGTATACTAGTGTACTTATTGGCACTGATCATAAGACCCACTTTTTAATTAATTTAAAAAAAAACTAATTACATTGTAGTAAAACTCATTTTTATTTAAAAATA
Source organism: Erythroxylum acuminatum (assembly GCA_026284645.1). Classification (NCBI taxonomy): domain Eukaryota; kingdom Viridiplantae; phylum Streptophyta; class Magnoliopsida; order Malpighiales; family Erythroxylaceae; genus Erythroxylum; species Erythroxylum acuminatum. The sequence continues at coordinate 22,313,979 of JANKOD010000001.1, read as the reverse complement.
TAAAAATATTATCACGTCAGTATTAATATAACATTTAACTCCGTAAAATTTTTTATTTATTTATAGTTTATTTTAAAAATTTTGAAAACTTTATGGTTCAATTTGAAAGCTTTAAAATGTTAGATTTCAAGTTACATTCTATTGTAATTGTTGGAGTACAAAATGTAACTTTTGCTATCATATTAACAAATAACTTAATGTCAGATAACTTTTTACGACAAAATTTATAGTTAAAATATTTTTATGTCAATCTTTTGAATACTATTTGTGAACATGTACTTAGTATTTTACTCAGATGCGAACATTGACGATAAATGTCAATTCCGTTACTCAACTAAGTCATTTTTTATTAAACTGCTTAGTTGAAACGTCATTATAACCTTTTGATATGGAGACATATATTTGTGAGGCGTGTCGATCCGGTTACTCAGCTATATCACGTTCTCAACTGGCTGCTAGCTCTATTTATAATCCGAAGGTTAACGGAATAGTAATTTATTTAAAATTAACAAACACAAATTTTTTTTATTGCTTACTTTGTTGCTTAAGCTACTCGTTTTCATGAAAAAATACTAATAAAGTTACTTTAATCGAACTACCTCAAATTATAAATGAATATGACAATTTTGAAAGTGATAAACTCACACAAATCCTAATTAAGATGCAGTAAAATTTGTAATTTTTTATTCGAGTCAAATTATTAGAAAGATGCATGTCTTGTCACTGTATTTGCTGAAACTAAATCTCAAAACTCAACGATTACTAGTCTGAAGTCTTTGACTATAAACAAACCTGAAAGTTACATTTCCATTTGTAAAGCAGAAATGCCGTCACCTTTTGCAAAGTTCCAACATTAATATTATAGTAGAGTGGTCATACACTAACTCCATTTTCCAGCAGAAAAGAACAATCTTCAACTTATTTTAAACATAATTTGACTTGGACAAACCGGAAATGTCTTGATTTATATCGTCACTTTTTTTTTAAAATCTCGCTCTTTTTTCCATTTATTTTTCATTTTTATTTTTTCGGGAGAGCAGGCCTCGATAAATAGCTAAGAAAGCTATAATTATAAACCACAGTTGAATCTATATAAGTATTGGTTTATACATTCCTCTTAGTTTTCGCTTTAAGATTATTATTTTTTTGCAATCTTTTTTCGCGAATCACTCAAAGTTTCAACTAAAAAGATGAAATAAATTTTCATTATCTTAATTGAAGTAATGACCGTGTTTCAATCCTATTCCATTTAATCTTATTTACACATTTATATGTACTCCAAATAAATATATAAATAAAATAAAATAAAAACTGGTTAATCTAAACGAAGACATCTAATCTATTTATTGTTCCCTCTTTTTTTTTTAGTTTCCCACGAAGTGTTTTAAGAGGGTCTCAATTATAGGAAGACATCTTTAAATCATCTACACTCAAACTAATCTTCGCTCAAGTTAA
>JANKOD010000001.1:22287713-22303314 GCA_026284645.1 Erythroxylum acuminatum | reverse complement strand
AGAATTATGGAAGTGTTTTAGATATAGGATTGTGAATGTGTATGATGGGATTCCGGACAGGAGGTCCGAGGAATTGTATGATGGATTGGAAATATTGAAGTGTTTTTGTGTATGGTTGGCTAGTGAAATTTTAGAGGAGGTGCTGCCCAATTTTTGATAAATTGAGGGTATTAAGTATCATTTGACAAAAAGGAAAGGAATAATCAGTTGCAATAAATTAATGGATATGTTTTGGTTATAAAGGATTGATGAATTTCAAATTGGAAATTTGAAACTACTTTGAATGATGTGTAAAGGAAAAAAAATGAAGCGATATTAGTTAAGCTGCGATTCGTCTGTTTCGAGTTGGGCTCCGAAAACGGGTCCCAACACTGCCACCCCGAAGTGTACGTGTTCATATAAGGATCATGATTTCCCTAACTAAATTGTGGCTTATTGAAATCTGCAAGAGCCCTTTGCTCCTTGTAATATATATCCTCTATGATCGTTCTTTTTATCTCTTCTTGATATCTACTTTTTTGGATTCTTTATCGTTGTTTTGTGATGTCCAAATCAATATGTTTTCGACTTTTTGCCTAAAATTTCTATACTTTTTTTTCTTCCTGTGATTGGGTACCACAATCACAAAAGACAGTAAAATGCCTTAGACTACAAGAATTAAACTAATTCTATACCTCCCCGACAATGACGACAAAAACTTGATCATTTTGCGTGAGCTTTAAAATTTATAAGCCCTCAAGAGCAAGGAGACTAATCTGATCCTAAAATCCAAGGCCAACAATATATAAAACTCAAAATAAACAATGCATGGAAAGTAATTACGATAATTAAATTCAACCACTTAAGTCAGAAATTAAACAAAAAGAAATTAACAATTAAGCAATATGTAATCACAATAGAAATCAACCTAAGGAATTCACCAATTTATTAGAAAGGGGATTTTACTTATCAATAATACTAACCTAGCCAATTATGTGTCAATGGAGTGTCGGTTCTAGACTGTCCTAGGGTTGGTTACTCTTTGTCGAGTTATAGCCATTAAACCCTAAATTATAAACCCTAATCTGATTATAGAATTTGCAATCTCTCAATTCACAAATTATCCAAAACCTAATTAAATCTGAAGCACTATAATAAACTATTGGAAAATCTGATCCGCACAATTACCAATATGATTTATTACAATTTCTATTAAATTGTCTATCTTATTAATCTGATTTAATCTTTTTCATTCAGTTCGCCCTCTCAGTTTATTACCGAATTATGAAATAACGTAATTAAATCACAACATTCAGCCAAATAACACAATCAACTAAATTAATATTAAATCAAAATAAAATCTCGAAGGAGAGTTTAAAACATCATCAACATTCTAAATCTTGTCATCATACTATCCATCTCAATTTTATACATCAATAAAATCGAAACGAAAAGGAAATACAGGTAGAATAGACGATAAAAGGTGGCAACATCGAAAAACCTCCTGATCTGGGAAGCACTTTGAGTCAGCTTCATCTCCCTCTTCTTCATCTTCCTTCTTCTCTTTCTCTCTCTCGGTATTCTCACTTAGGGTTTTAATGGTGGCTGCTTGGAAGCTTTCTTTTCACTACCTCTTGGTGTTCTTTTTATCCTTCTTTGTGTTTTGTGTAACCCTAAGATTTTTTTGGGGTTCGAAAGTTCCAGACAATCCCTTGAAATAGAGCATCTATGCATCTGTCCAATGCAGGCCTCCACCGTGGCCCTATAGGCCACGATCGTGGCTCACATCTGAGCCTTTTGTCACAATTATGGCATGCAGGCCTTGATCATGGGTCATTCCTTGAGCTTTTGCCACGATCATATCATGCAAGCCACGATCATGGGCCAAACCTAGAGCTTCTATCCACGATCGTGGGTTGTTGTTCTGCTCAAATGTCTCTGAAACTCCTTCGTTCTTTGATGTTGACCCTAAAACACTAGCAAACACATCAAGGTACCTCAAAAATATAATATTTAAGCTCAAAAGCTTGTACTAACCCTTAAAACACTTAAAACATAAATACATCACAAACTAACACAATTTGAGGCTAAACACGTACTACATGATTGAATTAATGGCTAAACACATATCAAACTATGGTCTAAATGCAATTTACACTTATCAATTCTAAATGAGTTTTGGGCTAAAGTTATAACTTGTTGAGTATAAATATCTAACAAGAATGTCTCCAAAAGTCTTTATGAATTTACTCAAATAGAAGTATGTAAGTAAAGATGTTGAGTTTAATGAGGAAGCTTTATAGGATTATAGTATTGAAGAGAATGAAGATTGTGATTTCTTTCCCATCTTTATAGAAGAAGTAGAAGATAATCAACCACCTAATGAAATCACTAGTCTACCATCAACTCCTACTTCATCACAAGTTCAAGATCTTTCATCAAGCTCAAGTTCTAATGAATAAGTCCAATGCTACTGAAGTATGGAAGAAACTTATAGGGTCAATAAAAATCTAAATTATCAATTTAACCTCCTTGACATTTTTGTTGATTGTGAGCCTATAAACGTTTAATAAGTAGCATAAGACAATAGATGGTCAGAATCCATAAAAGAAAAGATCAATGTAATAAAGAAGAATGACACATGGGAGATGGGAGATGGCAACACTTCATAAAGGTCTCAGGGAGATTAGTGTAAAAATGGGTCTATAAATTAAAGAGAAACGTCAAAGGAGAATTTCAAAGATATAAGGTAAGATTGGTGGTTAAAGGCTATAGTCAAAGGGGTCAGTATCAATTATGATGAGGTGTTTACTCCTGTAGCTTGATAAGAAACTATAAGATTTATCATATCTTTAACAGAAAAAAAAACCAAATGGACGTGAAATCTACATTCTCATATGGATATATTGAAAAAGAGATCTACATTGAGGAACCAATGAGATATGAAAACAAGGGAGAAAATGACAAAGTTATAAAGTTAAAAAAGGTTCTTTACGACTTAAAACAAGCTCTAAGAGCTTGGAATAGACATATAGATCGCTACTTTTAAGAAAATAATTTCTTAAAATGATCTTAGTAATGTATTCCCTATTATAAGCATAAGAAGGAAGATATAATGCTCGCGTGCTTATACATGGATGATCTAATCTCCACGAGCAACAATTTAAGGATGTTTAAAGAATTCAAAAAGGTAATGACTAAGGAACTTGAAATGACTGACATTAGCCTTATGAGCTACTATCTCTCTATCAAAGCAAGGTACGTGGATGGAAAAATTTTTATTTCATAAGAAAGATATGCCAGAGAAACACTAAAGAAATTCAATATGGAAAATTGCAAGCTAATTGCTACACTTGTAGAATATGAATTAAACTTGTCTAAGAGAGATGAAGAAAAAATGGTGAATTCAACACTCTACAAGATTATGGTTAAAAGTTTAAGGTATCTCACTAACACAAGGCCACTGGTGTTAAACTTATAAATCACTTCATGAAAACTCCAAAAGACACTCATTTAAAGGTTGCTAAGAGAATCCTTCATTATGCCAAAGGCACTCTAGATTATACGATCCTTTATACTTATACTAATAAGTTTAAGCTAATTACCTATAGTGATAGTGATTGGGATAGAAATGTTGATGATTATAAGAGTACTAGCATGTTTCCTTTCTTTATGGGAAATTCAGCTTTTACATAAAGTTTGAAAAGCAACCAATTGTTAAACTATCTATTTATGAAGCTAAATATGTTGTAGCCATTGCTTGTGTTTATTATGCACTATAGCTAAGGAGTTTAATGAAAGAGCTCAACATGCCACTAGAAGAAGAAATAGAGATTTATATTAACAACAAATTTGCACTAGCGTTGGGAAAGAATCCAGTATTTCATGAAAGTAGAAAACACGTAGAAACACACTATGGGAATGTATACAAATAAGGAGGTCTAGTTAAAGTTGAAAGATGTAAAGATTAGATTACCAATATCCTTACTAAGTCACTCAAGAAAAGAGATTTTGAAAGATAAAGAAGTATGCTTAGAGTCACAAAAATCTAGTTTAAGGGGTGATAGAAAAATGAATTTGATTTTTAGGTCCAAAAGTTTTAGTTCTTCATCTATTATCTTTATAGACTATAATCTACATTTTGACCCATTATCTAGAGTTTAATATCTAAAATATCTACTAGTTATAAGTTAGGTGGATGCTATATTAATGTAAATAGATGAGAGTTGATCGTGTGTCATAACGCTAGTTAAAATAAAATAACTAGACTATTACTATAGCAATGGTGAGTCCAGGCCGATCCCACAAAGAGTGTGTGAAAAGTTGTTAAAATGAAATTAATCAGTGTTTAGGAAAAAAAGGGGTTTGGATTTTGGAATAAGAAAATAAAATAAAACTAACCTAATGAAAACAAATTAAAGAAAATATGCGAAAAATGATAAAAGTGGGGGTAGGGACTCGGTTCTTTAGTTCAATCTCAGGCTACACCCTAATTAAACATATTTCATAGATTTGTTGTTTTTAAACCTCTCATAGCAACTATTAATCATGGATTAATAATTAACCTGAGTTTTCCCTTTGGTTTTGTATAATCAAGATATGATCATTAATTAAACCTTACTATCGAATAACCTAGAATATAATCTCTAGATTTAATTAGGCAGTAGCATTACAAATTAGGAAAACCGATCAATCATGGCAACAACCACACACGATACGTCATTTAACCTAGGTCATGTTCTCCCTAATGATTATGAATCATTAGTTGCTGCATATAAATTTCAACATAACAATTACAGATTATATCAAAATTCTAGCAATAAGTTGCAATTAGACGATTCAATGAACGTATTAAAATCATCTTTTCATAATACCCAATGGGTTCATACACAAATAACTGAACAATAACGAAATCTGATTATCTATACACTAAACCCAAATCAATTAACATAGGATAACACAATCAATTTCTAATAAGAGAAAGAAACAATAAAAATAATGAAATATACTTAAACCGGATCGTTGGCGTCGATGTCACCTCCGAATTGATGTCGGGACGTCTAACCCTTCATAGGTCTCTCCTAGAAAAATGCTTTAGCCCCCATTAATAACGATACCCGAAAACCCCTAAGTTATTTTTCCACTGTGCCTCCAAGTTCTCTTCAGTCACAAGCTTCTCTCTACTATTCACTGATGTGATGAATAAACATGTTGGGTCATGCATACTATTCATGCCTCACTTAAAGCCCTCTGATGCCTTCTCTTGAAACGCATTTCTTTTACGCATCTGCGTTTAACGTAAACGTTGTTTGCATTTATGTAGGATGTCTGCGTGAAACGCAGACTACGTTTTGCTTACGCTTCCTAACTATTACGTCGTCGTTCATGCTGCTGCGTTTCATACTCCACTGGGTCATCATTTCTACTTCTCTTCATGCTACTGTGTTTCCTTCATGGACTGCTACCATTTTATTGTCCATTAAATTGATGTTTTTGCATGACAACAACATGCACGTTGCATGCTCTCTATGATTCTTCTTCTTTTCCCGGCTTATGCCTACGCTGTCGTTTTCTTTTTGGACATTGCTGTGCATTTTTGGTCCTGGCATGGTCTGCTGTGTGTTGGCATTTTCTTCATCTTGCATTGCCGTTTCGCTCCTTCCAGCCATCCATTAATTTCACTTACATGGGTAATCCCCTCTACTGCTTTGTTTGCATGAGCTGGTCCAGCTGCTACGTTTTGCTACATTTGTTGCTTGTCCTCCTCCTGGTTTGCATCTTTGTTTTACCATAATTCCAAGATGCTTTCCATTAAATTCACATTATTGCATGCAAAAACATGCAATTTCCATGCACAGCAGCACGGTCATACAAACAACGATTTAAGAGAAAATGATGTTTTAATCAAGTTAGACTTTATTATAAAGTTTAAGTAGCTTTAGGATTAAATATGAGATATTAGTAAATAAAGATCAATATGAAATATTACATTTTATTTGGACCAATTGGTATTTAATTAAAAATAATTCTAATTCTAATTAAATTTTAAATTAAATTAGAATTTAATTGCAATTAAATTACTAAAAAGCCCAAAATTTATTATGAATAAATTGAAGCTTTACAAAGCTAACACTTTTTGTCTACCTTCTCTATTCTATTTGTAGAGTTCTTTCAACATGTTACGTGGATACTGTTAAAAGCTGAACACGTATACAACTACATTAATTGAGATTAGCGAATTTCATAAACGACTCAAGGGAAACAATAAGAAAATAATCAATTTTCATAATAAGGCATGAATTATAATTCACGCTTTATTATTTTTATGCGTTAATTATGTTATAGAATTTTAAGTGACATTGACATTGAAAAAATCAAACAAAAATTTTTCATGCTTATTTCATTGTATATGGGATCGAATTCCGCCCGCTTTCTGATCAAAATGAATACTTATTAAATTCTCGGTCATTTTGTACTTTATGGTGTTAGATATTATTTTCTTTCAACTTCCAAACAAACAAATTTAAAGAAAGCAATACACTAGATTTTGGTTAAGATGGTTTAATATTATTTTCTTTCAGTTTTCAAATAAACAATTTTAAAGAAACTAATACACCAACATTTTCGTTAATCTCTTTTAATGCTCATTATCTTTATAAGTATAAGACCTCGCTCAACCCATATGTCTTTCTTTATGTATCAACATGACAGAAAATAAACAGCATTCTTTCACAGTTTTAAGCCATGATAACTAACCATATACATCCAAGGGTACACATAAAGAGCACAGGTTAACAATCGCCTCTATGTTGGGCTTTTAACCCAAAAGACGTAATATTTTTGGACTGCAGATCTCAACGTCCTGTTTTGTATACACAATGGATGTAGTCCTTGTCAGTTATCAAACGAAGAAAAAGCATGCCAAAGGATCTCCTTCAAATAGACAGAACTGGACCATCTTCGACATGTCTTCTAGTGAATGTAATTAACTTGTCCTTTCCTTGCACTTATGTCATTATGTATGCCACATCGTTGCTTGACCGAAAGCACTTTTTGTGTTTTATAAACCCAACTTATGTGTAAAATACTTGTAATAAAGATATGGTATACTCAAATTATAAACTAAACCAAATGAAGAGTAAATCCAACATGTGAGAATTTCATCTAATTTTACTCTTTCTACTCCCATCAAATACATAAAACGATGTCGTTTTAACCACCGAATAAGATTGTAGAGTCTCTAAACTCATGTTCAATAGTTAAAATGATGCCACATGATTAAACGAGAATTTTTTTTTTGTTAAGTGACCATTTCACCACAATAGTTTAAGCTATTGTGTAAGGTTAACTTAATTGGTTTTATATATTCATTAACACACCCCCCTCAAGTGAAAGTTCTTTGGGCTTGAAACTTACACAGACTCACTCTATTTTATGCTGAATAATAGGTGAGTGGTAAGATTTAAACTCACGACCACTTGATCACAAAGGCTCTTATACTATATTAAGTGACCGTTTAACTACAATAATTTAAGCTATTGTGTGAGGCCAACTTAATTGATTTTATATATTCAATAACAAATCTAAACTCAAATCCAGCATGTACTGGCGGTGGATCAGTAAGTAGAACCTGGGGCAAATTAGATTGATTAACTAAACTATTTGAAAATCCAAGATGAGATCAGATATGTACGAGATATTGGTTTTTTATTTGGGAAAATAAAAGCAGACGACCGCCTTGTTGTTAAAAACAAAAGGCAATAAACTCAAGGGGTGTGGTTAAGTGGAAGGGACTCATCTATCCTTAACCAAAGGTCAGGGATTCGATCATTGGTTTTGGGTATGGAGCAGCTTTAAATATTTGGGCCAGCTGTCCCACCCTGTAAGGTGCCTACAAACCAGCGAAGGGATTAGTCACTGAGTCCACTAGTGAATACCCTGGTCTAAGAAAAAAAAAATCAATTAGGGTTAGACTTTTGTAAAACTAATGACTTTTTCTCGTATCTTTTGGTGGCTGGCTTGCACTATAATGGACAAGGTTTGCGTTCTTGACCATTATGATTCTGTCGACACCATACGCGTTATCGGTGCTTGTGGACATAGCACTTTGTGTGAATGCCAGAAAGCTAGAAAGCAAGGGCCTTCGATACTCTCCAATGCCAGAGAGTCACTCTCTTTACTTGGATGCATGATCATGGAAGCTCTTTTTCCAGGTTTTGTTTGAAAGTGAACGCTTCATTTGCAGGAATTTTCCTCTGAACAGAGCAATTCGGAAGTACAGTATAGCTGCCCGTATGGTCATGAATAGGAATGTTTGAATATCAGTTGCTGCTTTTAATTGCTGAATTGAAACAGGGCTCCAAGTAGAGTTAATGAGTGGGTGAGGTAAATTGTGACAGGTTTGAATGCAGAAGGCTATGGTGGTTGAATTAGCTTTCTCAAGGAACTGGTGGAGGTGGGGACGTGGTGTAATCGGATAAATGGTCCAGATCTGAACCATATAACAGTGTCCTATTGTCAAGTACGTTCTGCTGTTACGTATTATTCCGGGAATTGCAAATTCCAGGAATTACAGACTATGCGAACCCAATTACGGTAAAACAGATGAGACCCGATTGGGAATTCAACCAAAAGTCTGCTAATCAAATTTCCTGGAGAAAACACATCAATGACACGACCAAGCAAACAAACACCTTGATTTTCATTTTGCCCTTTATATAATGATAACCAACTCAAAAACGGGGGAAAGACCAAGGAGTGTTCTGCTTTTTCCTACAGTAACACTCTGCTCATCATCATTTGGTCAAATTGCATCATTTTAGACGAGGGTTGAATGAGCATATCAATGTATAATCAGCATGTGCGAGGAATAGATAAATGCGATTATAAAAGCATGGGGCAGAGTATCATAAACATTGTGAGGAGTTCTACATGTAAATCTCAGCTTGAAGAATAGTCTATAATTTAGTATTATCAATACCAAAAACTAGCTTCCCTTAACTCTCCTCATTATTATAAACCTTACCATAACAGTTTCCAACAACGAATCTATAGTTAACATTTAATCCTTGTAAAATATATAATTTGGCTTCACTTCGAGTTATGATTCTTACCAATTACCACCTCGAGTTACTATTACAATCAAGCAGAAGGTACCAACACAAGAACAGAACAGATCTTTTCAGGATCAGGGAAAAGATTGAAACCCAGTAGACATAAAACAAATATGTATAATTAAGCTTGACTATGACGAACACAGACATTGTATACGTATATTCTCAGATCCTCAAAGCCTAAAAGAATAAATGCAGAACCAAAACCCGATACTTCTTCACCATCACTGAATCTCTCTTTTTCCCTCTCTCAATCATAAGAGGAAGAAAAAGGAAAAGATGAACTTTAAAGTATTCAGTTAACAGCATCACACCTGCGTCTAATTTCACCTGTCCCTCCAGTTTTGATCCCATAGACGCTAAGCTTCTCCATGGCCTTTGCAAAATCCTGAAAGAACTTGTTCTGATCATTAGCATACATCTCCACGAAAGGCCTGGTTCTGGGATCATCGTACAAATTATGATCCGACTCCAAGAGCCCCAACCCTTTTGGTAAATTCTGAAAATACTTGTTATCAAACACATTGGGGGTCATAATATCATTGAAAACCGATAAAGTTTGGTCTTTTGGGTAATTTTCACAAGCATGTTGCAAGGCCTGAGCAAACCTCTGATTATAGTGAGTATCATTATACAAAAAGCTCTTAAATTCCTTGCAATGAGAGAAGCCTATGGTGTGGGCACCACTCAAAGCTACCATTTCCTGCAGAGTGAATCCTTTGGAAGTAAAAATCTGAATGATCTTGGAAAAATCCATGGTGGGTCGTGGAAGATTCCCTTCAACATTGCTGGACTTGGAGATTCTATAATCTTTCCGACCAAGGAGAACTTTGTAATAAGGACCACCGACCATGGACACAAGATCGCGAGTTGCCAGGGCCAAGATGTCGGAACACGAAACCGTGTTAGGACAAGCGAGCTCGAGAGCAGCCTTGGCGCGAGTAACAAGGTCGAAGGCGTCACCAGGGAGAGAGAGGTTGATGTCGGCGTCGCGCTCGGCGGAGTTGAAAGCGGTGGAAGAGAGGAGGACGGAGGCGTCGCAGCCATTGAGCATGCAGTCGTGGAAGAAGACTCGGAGGGTGCCGCCGGCGGTGGTGGGGCTGGTGATTTGCTTGTTGGTGACAGTCTCTTGAATGATTTCTTCGAACCTTGGACACGACTTGGCGTAGTAGTCGTAGGCGAGATTTGACTCAGTGAGGAAAGTAAATAAGGAGAAGGTGAGGAAGAAGAGGAGCAATGCTGGTGGTCCGGCCATCGCGGCGGAGTAAAATGAGAAGGTCGGGAGAGACGGAGAGAGTGAGACAGTAGTATGGGTTAGATCGATGCTTTTTAGTTTGAGCGAAGAGAGAGAGCCGGTGGAAGCACCCCTGTGGAAGACACACTTCTCCTTATCACCAATCACGGAAACGCAACGCTGGCAATAACTGGGACCCGCTCGTCTTCTTGTCTTTAATGTTTTTATTTTATTATTATTTTATTATTACATCTCAATTCGGTGGAAAAAGCAATAATTTAAATTTTAAATTCATAATTTAGATTGCCGTTGAAGACACAAGACTTCTCTAACAATTATTTTTTAAATTTCTTCAATTAAAAATTTTAAATTAATTTATCTTAAATATTAATTAACTGATAACGGTAAAAACATATTGAGACACAATTATTATATGTGAGTTAACCAAATATTAATTTAATTTATTTCTCAAATTTTATTTAAATTAATTAATTTTGACATAAATTAATAATTTAAAATAATTATAATAAATTATTTGTTTAAAATAAATTTCATTAGTTTAATTTAAATTTAAGAGTTAAATTAAATCGTCGTATAAGATATTTAATTAATTCACATAAAATATTTATATATAGGGTGTTTCATAATTATTTTTAAATAAAATTTGCAAAAAATTCATTTACTCTTTAAATAATAATATTCTTAAATGAGATATATAATTACTCCATTAAATAATTGGTAATAATAAGAGCTAAATTTTACTTTATCAGATGGATATAAGTTTAACTTAATAAGTATTTAAATATCTTTATTTGATGTGATATAAATAAAATTTCAATTCATTTAAAATAGTCATTTTACATTTTAGTAATATTTCATATTTTAGCTAACCTAGGTAATATTGTATATATGTTTCATATTATGTAGTATACAACTAACAACAACCCAATAAAAATTTACATGAAACACACAGAGTTTGAAAAAGTTCAATAATATGCAACCTTATTTTTAACTAGTTAAGAGTTTGTTTCCAAATTTATTTTTAACTAGTTAAGAGTTTGTTTCCAAATTTATATTACGCATAATATATATGTAAAATATGTGTATCAAAGATAAACAAAATTTATTTATTATGTTGACATCTATGGTACAGGGAGATCTACTGTTACGTACTTTTACTTCTAACTAATAGAAAGTTATTTCTAAAATGGCACGTGTGAAAATAATAATAACAACAATAATAACAAATTAATAATATAGCAAACGGGTATGTTATCTTATCTCAATAAAAATGAGTTTTTTTTACTGTGTTAGATGTTTATTTTAGCATATGAAACACGGAATATGCGAAATAGATTATGAAGTGAAAACTAAAAATCAAATGGGGAATTAAATAACAACAACAATACTAATATCTCTCTAATCCAATCTTAGGAGTGCTTGGTTAGTTAGTACGGGAAAAAGGAATAGATAAAACATGAAAACAGACAGTATTTATATATCTAAAGTTATATCCACTTATAATCTTTTCTATCATCATTATCATTATTATCGTCATATCTCGAAATTTTGCAATTAAGCAGAGTTTGGAAGGGTCTGATAGCACGCAGTCTTACCCCTATATTGTAGAGAGGCTGTTTCCAATAAACCCATATGCATATATTACGGGATAATAGAAACACAGGTTAAAAACGTAAATACGTAAAAACAGACAAAATATACATATATTTATTATAATTCTTATTATTATTCTCTCAAGTGAACCAAACACACCCTATTGTAATTAGAAATTTTGAATTGTAATTAAATTTATATTATTATTGATGATGTTATCTTTGTTTATATAAAAATTCCAATGCATTGATTATATTGAGCTAGAACAGCGCGACGATGTCTATGGCATACATTTCGTAACGCACATGAAGGGTCATGGTAGGCCAAGATCTGAGCCGGGGAATTTTCCACACGTATTCATAATTAACCGTCGGTGATGTATTAGTATAAAACTTCCACGTGATTTCAGGTGTTTTGCTACTAACGGCCTCGTAATCTCGTCGGTCTACTCCCGTCCAATCAAAGGTGAAGTTTGTAGTCAGTTTTTATGGCCCTTAGATTCTCTCCCCCATTTTTTGTGTACCAACTCTGTTCTATTTGATCTCAACCATTTATTTTTGTGGTTTCTACCACAAAAATAAATGGTTGAGATCAAATAGAACAGAAACCACAAAAATAAATGGTTGAGATCAAATAGAACAGAGTTGGTACACAAAAAATGAGACAGAGAATTATGTCCCTTTTTTATGAGAAAATAAAAAACATTTTAACAGAAAATGACCTTTTGTCTTTTTGACTTTGAAGACAACGCATACACATAGAATTTTGTGTTGAAATATTATTGAAAGTCTCGAGAAATTTAATAAATATTTATAATTGTCGTATACTTGGTTAAATAATAAGGGTTCAAAGTGCAATCAAATTAAAATTTCATAATAAATTTAAAATTTTTTATCAGTTCATTTAAGTGAATTAACGTAAAATAACAATAACAACAACAGCACTCAGTAAAAACCTCGCTAAAAAGTAAGATTCGAGAAGATTCAGTACGCAACTTTACCCATAACTAATAAAAAGATTGTTTTCAAATAACATTTCAGTGAATTCATGTAAAACATAATATTAAATTGTAATTTATAAGGTCATTCTCCTTAATTATTACCAATTTACATTAATATATACCTCTAAAAGTAATAATATGTATTAGTTTACATAAGAGTATTAATTTGGAAACAATTGCTTCACTAATTAAGAGTTAGGTTGCGTACTACTAGACTTTTACTGGGTGTTGTCGTAGTTTACATAAAAGGATTAAGATACATTTCAAATATTTAAAAAATGAATCTTAAATTACAAGAAGCCTTATTTCTTAATATTATTGCTTTAAAAGTAGAACTATAAGTTAATCTGATCAGACAAAGTGTTTAATATTTAAAACATTTAACCAATATTGGATTATCAAAAAATCAGTTAAAGATTAAATAAAGTTAAAAAATTTGAAATATTCATCGAAGAATTAATAATTTAATTAAAAAGATATTATTAAAAGAAAAATTATTGTTTTACTTTAGTTTGTAAGATTAATTAGTTTACGAAACGAGATCGATTAATTAATAAACTGTTCGTTTTTAACAATAAGAGATATTAAAATAAATCGAACTGAAAAATTAAAAATGGTCTAATTTAAGGTTATATAATTAAACGGGTAGAAAATTTAGCATTCTTTAATATAATAATTTATTACAACGACAACACTATAGATGAATCCAAAACTTGTTACGTGGTCCTCATCGGACTTTTCCACCATTAACGTTAAGTCCTAACATTACCTTGATGTTTTTATATACATTAACAAACTGTCGGCTGGGGAAGACTGATGAGTCTGTGTTATCGACCTTGTGGAAGCAAAATGTGTTTATATGTATACGTATATTATAAAGTAGAAGAGTGAAAAGGACAAGAAGAGAATCCTAAGGGCATAAACCAGGCAACCTCCCAAAGGAACAAAAACTGTGGGGTTTGAGACAAAAACAGATGAGATTAGGTACGTTAGGCATGTGCCAGTTGGTCCCAGAGTCACCAGTTGGTCCCAGACTCCTCCATGTTTATGCATTACGTGTAAGGATGGCAATTCGACGCAAGCCTGGTCCGGTGGGTTAGACCAGGCTTGGTTAACCACACCTCAGGTCGGTCTTGAGTTAAGATTGCTCAATATGATGTTGTTTCAGTTAGCCAATTTTAGTCTCTAATTATGTGGTTGTTGTTTTCTTCAGGTCTTGAGTTAAAAGCCACGTTCACAGGGATAGAGCCAGACTCAACTCTAAGGGAGGTCGGGAAAGAAAGACTTTGCGTGCAAAGTTAAAGAGAAGAGAAGATAGAAATTTTTTTTTTTAAAGGGGATCACTTATATTTGTAATTTTAAAAATTTTAATTATATATGTAATTTAAAAAAAACAATTTGAAAGGAGAGCCATGGTCCCCCTCCCCATGAACATAGCTCCGTCCTTGCACGTTCATCGTGAAGAAAATCAACGTGTGAATAATTTGGCTGCCCTCACAATTCTAGCCAGTCTAAATATACATATTCTTTAAGAGCATCTGTTGCAGTTCTGGATTTTATTCATTGAAACAAGCAAGGAGCTGTGTACTGCAAAACCATACATTAGCTAGTTTGGTTACTTTTTCTCTGTAAACAAAAAAAAAGCCACTTTATTTTATTGGAGGAATCGTAGTCGTTATCATTTATATGCATACTGGGTAAGCCTTTGAATTAACGCAATAGCTTGCAAATCACGCCAACTGGATATTCTACACTAAATAAGTCCTGTACGACTGATTCAATCAAGAGAGCGTAAATAGGGACATTTGAAGACAGGACCTTTCGACCACATGTCCCCCAATCTACCAACTCGAATATTTATGAGTTATTATGTATTCATAAAAAGTTATTATTTTCTATATATATATATATACAGTTATACACACAATAATTGAAAAGTATTAAAAAGGCAGATAAAAAAGAAAACTTATTTTTCATAATAAAATTGCCACATTTAAGATAAAATATTTGATGGAATTCAAACTTGTAATGATAATTTTTGGGCCTAAGCCCAGCCCGGACATTGAAAACCCTAATTGCTTCTAGGCCAATGCGGACTGCGGACATGCAGGCGGCCGGTTCAACATGGCAACAGAACGCATAAAGACAAAGCTCACATAAAGTACCAAATTTAGATTTAAAGTAGAGTTCAGACATTTATAGAGATAGTGAGAATCTGATGCAATCCCATTTCAGCATCCACTACTGCTAGTAACATCAGTTCTTATACTGCATGTATCTGCCATTCTTCATGAACTCAACGATTGGAGAGGTATGAGTTGGTTCCATAACTTGCTGAAACTCTCCCCACCATGTCTTCATGAAACTGCTTTGCTCCAGGAAAATCTCAGGAGAAACTGCATAATTGTTAATCTGCTTCATTACGTACTCCTCAAACAACTTAAGGGACTCCATTGATGATTGTTTCTCTTGGTCACTGGATGTTGCATCCTTCAACAGTTTGCATGAAATGATAGCTTCTTCAACCTTTGCCCAGAAACAAGAATCTTCTGTCAGCATATCAGCAATCTTTTTCTTCTTCTCGTCAGATGGAGGATTAGTGGCTGTACCATCTCTATCCGGATCATCCTGAACCCATTTCTCCAACAGGATGTAGTGCTT
>JANKOD010000001.1:22230890-22252514 GCA_026284645.1 Erythroxylum acuminatum | reverse complement strand
CATTTCAAAGTAAGTAAACATGACTAAGATTTTCTAGCAACTTGTTTAAGGGAAACAAGCAAAAGTCCCAACACAGACAGAAACTTGCAAGATCATCGTTGCTATGATGGCAAGTAGCTCATTGGCTCTTAATATTTAATCAGTGATCAAAACCAGAAAAGGAAGGAAACTTGCTGATGGAAGTTGATTTAAAACCATATATTAACTATTATCAATCGATAGCACGGTATAATGCCTCCGAACCAATGTTAGATCCCACAAATGGTATTACGAATCACAACAGTATTCCAGTACAATGCATGTTACCATCTTGTGAATATCTGTACCATGAGAAAAAGATTTCACTTACATAACCAGCATGAACGGTATGAATAGCTTGAAGATAAGTAGGGCTGCCATCAGAAATGGCTGTAATGAAAAACAGATGACATTAGCTCCACACTTGACGTTAGAAAAAGAAACAAGCATATCCATTTCAGAGTTCACTTCCTTACGCTGAAGACAGTGATGAAACGATAGACAGATGATATCTCAAAACTAGCAATGCTTGCAAAATTTCCCGTTCCGAAGAAAGCAACATTAAATAAAACCATCTGGAAAGAAAAATATGTCAGGGCCGAATGCCTTACTTGAAACTCATTGATTTAGACGTTAAACATTCTTTCAATGCTACAAGAAAGCAACAAAAAGTTAAAGGCCAGTGCATTAGTGTGGCATGTCACCAAGTATACTCAACATGCCTGTTGGCCAAATGTAATGTCTTCATTCTAAACGAAGATCGAAACTTTAACCATGTAAAAACTTCTTATGCTGCTTATCTTACTGGCAAAATGACTGTACTGACCAAACAAAGAACACAAAATTTTAATTTGGTTAAAAGGACGAGTTTGGAAAAGTCGGGTTACATTTCCACCTTTTTAAACTATTGATGAAGATCCTTTAGTAATCATTAAATTACCTATAAATGATTTCAGAATAGTTACTTTATGCATGCTCAAATATGCAGAAATGAAAAGGAAAGACAATAGTGCCAATTAGAAGAGGCATAGGACTTACAAATGTTAATGGAATTCTCATGTCAGATAGCTGTAAGTATCTATGACCATTTTGAATTGTAACACGTTCATCTGTGTTTCTCATGGAAGCTGATGAATTTTTCACTTTAGTTAGATGGAGAAGTGTGTTCTCAAAAAGGATCCAAGCCATAAGCACAACACCAAGTGCTGCATAGAAGAGAGCTTCATATCTGACATAATCATAGATGGCACAAAGAAAGAAAGGTTCCATAAAACTTCTCATGCCACTTAATTGTTAAATAACTGTAGTCTGAAATACAATTTTACCCAATCGAAAGAAGCAGAAATGTTGGTGCAAAGCCAAGAAATATAGAAGTAAGCCGTGACAAAAGGCTGCACTCCGAAAAAAGTGGGAGAGCCATTGAGAAACCTAGAACAAAATAATCACTTTAGTAAGAAGCAATTAAGGTTTCATGCCATTGAAATGGTTTGAGCATGTAATATGAGCATTGCTGTGACTAATAGGATTAAGCTGGAAACTTCATATTGATATAGCTATAAGCATAACAGATGATAAATATCAACGATCTGTGCAATTGTAGCACAAAAAAATATGCTTCTGTTTGACAGGAAAGTTAAAAATGGCAATTTATTCATATTATCTGAGAATTTACAAAGAATCACTAAGAGCAAGTAAAAACTGAAAGATGGTGTAGAAGAATACCAGCAACAGACCAGTTTATTAGCTGGTGTAAGGCATGCAGTTCCCTTTTTTCCGTTCTATGAGATGTTGTTAATGACACCATCACTGCGGCAATCCCAACCAAAAATTCCTAAATTTAATCCATATACTACATCAGTCTTTTGTTCTCAAGGAGCTTAAGTACCTGTAACTGAAACAGAAAATAAGAGGAATGCGGCACCTGTATGTAAAATAGTATAGAGAATCTAGATTTCTCCGCTCCACATTTACAGATGCTTAGCCAATGTTTATTCCCTTGAGAACGCAGATCCACCCACCTTGAAGCTGCTCCAATCAGGACAATAACAGCTCCACTTGCAATTCTGCACACGAGCATGTACGTAGAGTAGGAAATTCAAGTGAGAGCAACGATGACAATGGAAAAGTTTGTTAGCAACTTAGCATGTTATTTCTCAAGTTTTTTCTTTTAATTTTGGTTCCTTAGATTTTTGCTCCCAAAATATTAATATCAACAAAGTTTCCAAATAGCCTTTGATAAGATATATTATTTGATAGAATAGCAGCAATCTTTTTGATCAGAACACGAAAGATAGTTACAACTGTCCTTCTATTAACAAAGTTAATCTTAACAAGGAAATTCTTTAGTAGAAACCATGATTAGTTCAAGAAGTCTTTAAATGATACTCATGTAACCTCTTACTAGCCAAAAACTGCCATTTACTTTGATCACTTAATGATTTTATATCCACTAACTAATTCGGTAACCAAGAAACGAAAATGTAAAAGAGACTTACACTAGTTCATTGTTATCAGGAATTTCAGCTGGCATCAAAGTGAAAAAGGAGAGAAACCAACAGGATATGCAAACAAAAATTGGTATCCCAGATCTCCATGGCATTGATTTGAAAAGATAAAAAGGAGCTATTACCCCCACAAGTAAGAAACACCAAGTATATAGTTTTCGGTTCGTGAAGCTATTCACCTGTACAAATCAGAAGTTGATCAGAAATTCAAGCTCGAAAATAAATAGTAAGACTAGTTCCCATACCAGGAGTTCAAGGATGATCAGCGATACAAGACAAGCGGCAAAAAGTTGACTCATATAGTTGAACTTTTTCCCACTTATATGCCGCCATAATGTTTTTATGAATTGATGTTCACCAAGTATCCTGGTCCAAAGGAACACCGTCATTGCCATGTATGCATGGTATAGGGGAGGAGAATGCTCCACAAACAATAAAATGGAAATGAATCCCATCAATAGACATCCGAAAAAATGTACCTGAAAAATAGACCAAGAAATGTCAAACATTTACAGCTTAGTTTCAAAAAACAAACTTTCAAGTGAAAAAACACAAATCAAAGCTAAATTATGTAATATGATAAGTATGCGCATTAGAAAGTGGGTAAATTTAGTGAGTAAAACTTTTTTAAGAAAAATTGGTAATTCACATGGTTTGTTTATCGTATTCTAAATTTCCTAATGTTTTACGGGAGTTAATATAAATGGGCAGCCCCTGATAATAAGACAAGAAATATTTATTGTCAAAAGAGCATGGTAATTAAGAAAAACATATCTCATATTATTATTTATAACTCCATTCTTCTAATAAGATAAAATATTGCACATGATATATCAAGCTTACTTAGACATTACATTTCCAGTATAACTTCTCTTCCGTACAGCTTGCTTCTTCATGAATACGTTTTCTGCAAATGTTGTATAAGACTGCAAAACATGAAGAAGAATATAGACCATCCAGCCAATGTACCCAAGAGTAACTGCACTCATCAACATCAGCCAATCATAGGTCTGAAAATAATGCAGTCCCTGAAGTGCCAAGCTTCTGAGTTCTTCTGAAAGTGTCATTGCTGCTTTATAGTCTTTAATTGATACCAGATACTCAATTTGTTCCAGCATAGAGGAATAGTTGGCCAATGGCTTGAAAGGCGTGAAATGCAATGAGCTTGACTGCTTCATTTCTAAGCTTGTTCAAGGGAAAACAAAATTTTACCAAACCCAATCACATACCAAATGAACTACTTGTAAGTATCAAAGGTATATTTACACTGATCATATTATGGGCACCATGGACAATACATCGCTTTGCTACGGCCAATAGGACAATTAAAACAGCATTTAAATTAAAACTAGAAACATCGAGATTTAGTCGAACCTAACAGAAAATCAATCCATGTGCTTAAGATTCAATACAGTGCCTCTCATCTAACTAAGACTGAAATTGTTGAGCAATAAAAGGATACGTGATTTCCGAAGAAACTGGTTGAAAATTTGCTTTGTGTTGGCCAACACAGCTTCAAGCTTTTCTGCCTGAATGAAGAAGATATGGTAAAATGAAAAATTAAGTTTGGCAACCAATAGTATTTATTGCTGTCTACTAGTCTACCAGTTATATCTAGGGAATGCTTGATATTGATCTAGGAACTTAGACTCTCTAAATGATGTCTTATCTATTTATTGAACATTGGTACAATCATATTTATGAACATTTATAATTCTCCAATTGTGGCAATTCAATTGGTAGCACCAAAAACTCAATAAAGTCTCATAAGAAGATCCACAAGGCATCCATTTAAACCTGTCTGACATTCAGGTAAAGGTGTCCATTGAACTGACCTCAGTCATATCCATGTAACCAAGTGGTAAACTCCCAACAGAATTGACAGGACAAGGCAAACCAAGAAGTGTTGACTGCAAGAATTAGAAGTTAATAGAGAACTTAACAAATAATGCTAAAGAACAGTTCAGAGCTCAAAACAACGTCTGTAATCAAAAGAACTTTAGGGAAGAAGATGTAAAACCATTAATGGTGCAATGTCAGCTTGATTCACATCCATCCTTTCAATGCCCTTCAGGCCCCAGTCTACAGGTGTTGGCATGTCGTGCACATGTTCATCAACAAATCGAAAAGCATGATCAGAATGGTTGCGACCAGAGATCAGCTTGGGGTAATTAACACCTGCTCCCCAAACAACTAGGGGAGTATCAGTGTTTGAACGATGTCCATCTCCATGACTACCTACAAGCAGAAGCAGAAACATAGGAACATTTCCAATATGAAATCCAATTCACTCAAAAACCAAATTATTGAAAAAAAAACGCAGATTTGCATGAAGTGCACAAATTAATAGGAAAACCAACGAAAAAATCAGCTTTGTAAGAATCAAAGTCCAGGTGTTCAACATCTTAATCTCTAATATAAGAAACATAGATGGAACTATAATCAACAGCCAAACTTATATCACTGACATCTGCCATGCCCTTTCTACATAAACATCACAAAAGCAAAAGTTTTAATGTAATGCAAAGAAGCATGAAACAAAAAAAGGCTCATCACAACTGAACAAGAACAACCTTTGTCACTCATCCCATGGTCAGCTGTAAATATATAAGCAGTATGATTATCTTTGTAATAATCTTCAAGAATAGAGTATACACGTTCTGCAATATGGTCCACGACCTTGACATTATTGAGATAGATGGATGAATAAGGACGGTGCGCATGACCATTTGAATCACAGCCCAGTAGATGTAGAAAAACAACCAGATTATCCTGTAGAAGTAACTTCTTCAACTCTGGTTCTTCTTCGGACCTATTCAGAAGGCTCTGAAATTGATCAAAAGACCACTCATCCAAAAAGGAAGCATCTGCATTAACACTATTCATTTGATAAAGAATTGAAGAAATGTGAGAAAGAAAGAACCTTGGGAATCTTAACGCAAGAATTTAGTTCCCAATGATTGTATTAGGCCAATTATGAACAATAGCCCTTGATCCCAATAAATTAACATCTGAATCAGTGATTACGAACCAGTAGCAAAATCTTCAAACTCGTGAGGATAGGATTTCCATGTGCTGTGTGGCAAAGCACCACAGAATATTGGAACAATATCTGGACTACCGTAAGAAAACGTATGCCTGCTTCGGTTAAAAACTGAATCAAATTCGACAGGGTTGGCTTTCCACCCTGCAAGTGCAATTAAAGTTTTTTAATGACAGAATGCACTGCTTCACTCTGCTAAATGTCAGCAATGAGATATTTTCATTGAACTGGAAGAGAGGTGTTCCAAGTTTCCACCTTTAGTAACGGCACTGGGATCCTCATAGAAACCAGCAATGATAGCAACATGTCCAGGCCTTGATTCTGTTGGCGGCCGAGCATGAGATACTCCCCATTTACCTTTCTCTTTTATTATACTTCTCAAAAATGGTGCTCTATACTTTCCTTCGATATCCGGCTCAAAAAATTTATCAGCACGTAAGCCATCAGCTGTAATCATATTTATCATCAAACGAAGTTGCGCATTGGGATAAATAAAGCATGACAAAAATGAATGAACAAAAACAAAGAGAACATTTGATTACTTCTTTTAGAACTATTTCCACCATAAAAGGAGTTCATTGACCCTTCAACTAAAATATTCGCTACAAGCAAACCTGGGATCTCAAATTTTTCATTTAAAAAAATCCGTTTTCACATCAGGAAACTCCTCTCAATAGCGAAACTAGACAAGCATCATTTTGCAGAACAAACAAGTACAACAAGCCCAACTTCACATAACCAACAACTTCAGCTTACTAAATCAAACAAGAAGCAAAAAGATACCATCTTTCACCAGTGCCATTGCCATGCATTCATCAAACACAGAAAAAGAAACATACCCACAAGGAGAACAAGGCGTTTGGCGGGAGCTTTGAAGCGGGGTTTGACAGGATCCATGCCGTGAACAATTGGGGTCTTGAAATAGATATCGAAGATGCTTAGCATATACACGGCGTGAAGAACAACGCCTAGTATCACTAGCCATCTCTCTCTTCTCTTGAGCCACAATCTTCTTCTGGGTGCCTCTGCTTTGATGCTTTCTCCTTCTTTGACTCCCAAGATCCCTTCACTTAGTCCCATGATCGTGTGCTCTGTTCCCAAGTGTTCAAAACTTTGCTCTCTCTAGTAATGGTTTACCGGTGCTCTGGATCGGGTCGTTGGCCGTTAAGTAGAACTGAAATTGGACCTTTGGATCATAGCATCGTTAATCGAGATCCAATTTCACATGATTTTGTGTTATGTTCTAAGAAAAAATATTTATTATATCCGATGATTAAGAAACATAATTGGTTTGGTAAAATTTTGAATCGTTTCATTTATCAATTCAATTTATTTTAATTATTTTTAATTTTTATTAATTAATAATTTCTTATTCACTTAAATAAAGATATTAATTTTTATTTACTAATATATTCTTAATTAAAATTTAAATTCTTTAATATATAAAGACAACCTCTTTGAATCATATTTTAAATTCTTTAATTTTATTCAATCTTTACTTAATTTAATAACAATCTAATACAGGTCAATTTTTATATTTGACTGATTTAAATTTGAGTCTAGTTATTAAAACATTAATTATAACTTAGACTTGTAAATTATGTGTATTTTTATTTTTATAGCAAAAAAATATTTGATTGTGAACTTGGATTTTCTAAAAATAGAATTCCTTAAGATCATTTTTTTTCTTTAGTTAGATATTAACAATTTGTTTATTCTAATTTCACTTCTAATCAATAACATATATGATTATGATATGTCCAAAAATATGAATTCTTTTTTTTTCTCATGTCAACTTCATTTTTTTCATTAAAAAATTTATTATGAATCTAGATAAATAAGATCATAAAGATGTTAGTGATGTCAATTTTAACTCGCCCGGTCGAGTTTTCTAGACTACGTGCCAAGCTAGGCCAAGTACAAAAAAATAAACTTGTTATTGATGTTTTAGTCGGGCTAGAGGAGAGGCCGGGCCGAGCTGGCCCGTGATAAATAATTTGTGTAGTTAGGAGTCCATAATTAAATAAACATTCCTTTGTCTTGGATTGAATGGATAAATATATCAATTTTCTTTTTTATTATTTTTTATCAAAATGTAACTTTCAATATTGAAAATACAAAGGAGTAATTAAAATTATGACTGGGATGGAAATCAGTTTAAGTTAGGATTGGACCCAAAGCCTAATTTACTCGAACTGATCCTGTTGACTTCTCGTCGTACCAAGTTGGACTAATTTTGTCCAGCCTGGATGACAATGAATAAGTTGAGTCCGATTACGTCTATCTTTTATCCAATATTACTCTGTCTTATTTTATGTCATTCTAACCATTTATTTTACGAACCTATGCAAACTTTATGCGATACGCCGACACCTACGTAAATAAATAGTTAAGATATAGTAAATAAATAGTTAAGACATAATATTATGCAGAGAATCTGGCTTCAATAAATTTTCCTGACTGTTTATGGCTGTTCATTATGTTTTCTCTTTTTCTTACACGGTTCTGCTCCTCTTCAACTTCAAACTTAAAATTGGAAATGGCTGGATGTAGAGCATGCTAACTTGCTAAGTTACTGAAAAAAAATCTAAATCTTGTGAAACAGAAGAAGTTGATGAAACGATATATTAATGTCTGCAAACATACATTTGCAAGTCTGGTACATACACACATCATAATCACTCCAATCTTGTGGCTTGGAACACAGAATTTAGCAACCAGAATTACTACTAGTTAACTATCTAGAGAGAAACCTTCCATTTTCAAGGACATTTAAGCTTGCTCCGACGAGTGGTCATGTCAGTGTAGCACTTGCCACACATCTCCTTATTCCCGTAAGTTCCCGGGGGTACACACTTGCACCTTTCACAGCAAGACATGCAAGCTCTGATACACAGGTTCTTCCTTGAATGTAACTTGCATCTTCCTCCGCAAAGTGGGACGCAATCTGATATAAAGAAAAAGCATCACATTTTCAAGAACGTAGGTAGGAGACTAGGAATGGTAGAGTAGTTCTTCTTCTACACTATGGAAAGAAAGATACCTGCTCTTGTTCTAACTGGAGGAAGAGTAGGTGGCTTCACTGTTGGTGGTGCTGGTGGCGGTGGTAAAGCAGGTGGCGATGGAGGCTTCGCCGGTGGTGTTGAAGGTGGTGGCTTGGTTACTGGTGAAGGTGTCGGTGGCTTGATCAATGGTGGGGTAGGAGTTGGTGGCTTGAATGGTAGTCCAGGTGCTTGTGTTGGTGCCAAAACTTTGCTAAAAACACCCTGCAAATTTCAGTTTGTTTTAGCTTTGAAGCACCTAATAGGTTAATACAAAATTTAAAGATTTAAAGGTACTTCCTTTATCATTACCATCTCATGGGATTCTTCGTCATTGTATGAAGCCTGCAAATGGAAAAAGAGAAGTTTTAGCAGTTAGTGAGCCATATGTCAAAAAGACAAGAAGTAGCTACTGTTCTTGTTCTTTCTTGTTTTCTTTCGGTGGAGTTAGATGGCTACATACCCTTGAAGATACTATAAGAAAAGCAGCTATCAGAAACAGTATTCCTTTGAGAAGCATTGTGCAAGTAGAGAGCAAAGTGAAGCAAAACCAAATGCAGATCTAACTGCTATGCACTGATTCAAGATGTAACAAGCTGATGGGTATAAATAGATGGAAGTAAAGTTTTATCTCATTTACAATCAATTAAATATTGATGGCACCATCATTAGATCACTGACCACACATCACTTATTCCTAGCAGCCCAAGATTGAAATCTGACCTTAGGTTCAACCCCACATGACCCGAGTATCTGGACTTCTAAATAAACTATTTGATGAATTAACGATAATCAGCTCAATTTAACTGGTATATGCAGGTCCAGAATAAGAAGCAAGACTTTTAAATTGGTAAGTACATTGAAGATAATCTGCACCAATTAGTCCATCTTAGAGGCGTCAAGTTAGACATTTTTACTGATAGTAGTAAGTGTCTGAAATATTTTATTAACCATTACACGAGGTCTGTCCTCTCAGTCAAGGCAAACTTGGGGCCAAAAGCTAGCGAGGATTCAGGACTTGCTTCTGATCAAATAGCTTAGGGTGGGCGATTCCACCGTTTGAGTGCAAGGGTTGGTGAGTTCACTCGGTTTTACTTATAACTAAGTTAGTCTTGGGACTGAGACCAACCAGGAAACACGACATGACTAAAATTTCCCAGAAGGAGTGGACTGACACACATTTCAAAGTTTGGTTCTTTACAAATGTTGATGTTACTGGTGACTGGTGAAATAGTGAACATTTGTCTTTTATTTAATGGCCTAGTCTATTTTATGTCACTGAAGTTACAAAGAAAGGAAGCATTTTTGGGTTTACGAGCATTTTTGTTTCCTGTTCATCATCTACCCAGCAACAGTTCATCCACCCTTGGCACTTTCTCGAATAGATCTGTTCGTATTAACTTATTAGAAGATGGCTCCAACTCCAACACCTTACAACTGGTTCAAAGTTCAAGTAGACAACAAGAATCCAAGTGGTGCAAGTGGGAGACTTACTCTCTTAATTCCATGCGGGATCACATGCCATAGCATTGGTCAATACGAATCTTAAAGTTGGTGCTGGATATGAGCTAGAAATAGAAACTACACATGGATGGTTCATGGTTGTGTTCAAACTCCTCTGAAAATCTTTGGATCCTTTAGTATATTCTTGGTTTGGTCTGCCATCTTGATAGCATGCATTGGTCGACGCAATGTCCTGTAAATTACTTGACGAACTAATCAATCTTCTAACCTTTTAAATTGAAATGCTAGCTTTACGGATTTGATCAACACTTGTGACAGGAACTGTGATCTTACTTGTGTTATTAGAAAAGTCAGTGGATCTTACCTGGCTACACCTTTTACTTGTACCAGTAAGCAAAGTCACCATGCTCCGATTTATTTTGGACTCAGGTTAGGTAAAAGCTGGTGGAAAAATGGAAGCAAAATTACGAGATAGCTATGTTTTTGGTATGCTGGTACAGGCTGTATTCTTACATTGACAGAGATAATTATATTTTTGTCAGGTGCAGACACAGCAGCCAGGAAATAATATCCTGACAGAATACAGTTTGCACCAGTTCAGGCTTCGGCCCACTTATTTACTTGCAAGTGTACCAAGATAAAATGGTTAGCTGACTTAGCTAATATGTTTTCCACTCAGAGTCAATATAAGAGAAAAATAACAATGATTCGACTAAGTCCAAGTTTTATAAGGCCTAACTTTTCTTTCTATCATATACATATTTTATAATAGAAAGAAAATTGTTCTGACACTTCTCTACTGCAAAAGCTGCATATGATCTATGCAACAAGATCCTCCTCATCCTGAAAACTCAAGTTCAATGTCTGCAACTTGAAACCGGAACCCTGTATGACCTCAACCAAACTAGAAGCGACCCCCGTAGCTTGTACTGTAGTCTGTTTTGTCATCTGTACAAAGTCAAGAAACTCAAATGCTATTGTTACAAGGGATTTGGCATATGCAGAAACTCGAATCTAATAAAACAGTAGTCATTCTGTATTTGCTAGTTTCAGGAACTATCTTAACATATACCTCAACACTCGCAATACCCTCAAGAACTTGAACCTTCAAATCCGAAATACCCTCCATGTCCTACATGTACAAAAAGAAAATGGAAATAGATCAATTGGGAGAATCATTACTTGAAAGGAATGACTCATCTGCAACTTCATAGTGAAAAAGAACTTTCAAAGACTGTAAAGGCAGCCAAAACTGATAAAACGTAATACTAAGGGATATAATGAGTTTGAGATATTTTCTTGAAGGAAAATAAATATGTCAACCAACACGCCGAACAAAGTTAAGTTCACCTAAAAACAATTCAAGCTTCATTAAGGGTATCAATCCTTTAAAGAGTAGTCCTTTAGTTCCTAGATGGTTGTGGAGTAGAAAAGCTAGTTTTGAACCACATATATTTACACTTGCAAAGGAAAATGTCATCTACAAATTCTGGGTTATGGGATTAGATACCTTGTTAAAATATCTACGCACAATCCAAGTCCGCTATAATAATGCTGTATGCATAATACTTACAGTTTCAGCAATGTATATTCGCTTTAGAAGCAACAAACGAGTATTTTTAACCCTGCAAATCATCTGAAGGAAGTAATAGATTTTCTTATCCTTCTCCCAGTGACCATTTGGCTCATCACCTCATTACGAATTCATCCTCAAACAGCTCATATTGGGGAATCCACATATTCCCTTACTTAAATTGCAAACATTTTTTGGCTTATGATGTTCAAACCCAAAACAAATGAAATGTAAGAGTTAAGTTTGTACCTTTAAGGCCGTGGTCACTCTAGGAATAGCTGCTTCATTCATTGTCCCTTCTGCCTTCAAATATGCAAGCACAAATCATCGGTGGAAGGCAAGAAATAAGCACAAACATAATCCAAAAACAAGAATAAAAAATTTAAAGCTTGGAAATGACTTTTGTTGCTGAAATTCAAGAAACCTTATCACATTGGTTTCATACTAACAAGGGTTACAGAATCTACATGACAATTAAAACATATATTTCAGCAAACAATATTGTCACAAAGCTGAAATAGACATAAATGGAAGTGATATGGGCAAAGCACCAGTTGAACATTCACAACTCACAAGTAACTGCTACAAGACCCCAAAGATCAAACGGTCAATAAATACCCAATGTCCCAATCCAGGTTTTCTTATTTCCTATTACCTTTGACACACCTAATAAAATTGGCAGATAAGAGAAGCCCTTATGAGATGAGCACCTGGAAATACATGCTGAGAGTGTCAGAAGGAGACACAGGGACAGAAACCATTTGCTCTTCAGCCTCTTCTTGTTGTTGGTCGGCTTCTGCTACTTCTTCTGTGAGTTGGGTTTCCTCTTCAACTGACTTTAATCTTCTAACTCCATAGAAAGGCGATTTCTTGCTCCCTCTTGTCCAGTTTTCTGATAAAGTCAAGTGCTTTAATGGACTGGCAACTACACAAGGTTGGAAATGAGCGGCTCTAGTGAGAAAGGCCAGAGGAGAAGATGATATCTTTGGAGTATTGGATTTGCAGAAAATGGACTGCAGAGTTGAGAATGATGAGACAACGGCCATCCTTGTTCTCTCCCGGTATTCGTTCTCTGGGTGCGAGAGAAAGATGCTTTTCGACACTATCCACTGGAAGTAATTCCGTTGGACATCGTCTGTTGGTGCTCAAACTGTAGTCAAGCTTTCAAGTTTATCAGAACCGTCCATCCGTTATACTTCCTTCTGCCTGTTGTAGAAAATCAGGCAGTCAACGGATGAGATTGCCCTTTCATCCAACAACGTCGGGCTTGTTTAGGATAACTAGTAATGGTAAAATTTCTCCAAACCAAGTGACAGGATCGTTTTTGTAGGCAATGGTCGGCTCAAAAAATCGCAAGCAAAACCTTCCATAGAAAACAGTCGACCAACTTGACGGTAAAGATGCACATATTAACATTTCCAGTATTGATTGCCAGGAACAAACTACTTCTAGTTGAACGATCACCATTTTCAGAAAAAAAAAAAAAAAAAAAAAACCGAAGATGACTGAAATGATCACATTCTGCTAATCGTTAAATGGCAAGTTCTTATATGGTGCAATATAAACATGTTATTGAAAATATACTAATTTCACAGGACTATAAAGGTTTTTATCCTAATTAATTTAAGCTTTACATAATCTTGCCAAAACACATTCCGACTTCCAAGTTTCTGATCACTGTCTTCAGTTCTGAATACCGTTTTCTTATAAGACGGTAATGTATAGATGTTGATTGAAAAAACATGATGATAACTCATTAGATCCGAATACCCTGAACTAAAATTCCATGCTACAAGCTGCTCAGTCTTCTGTCATATCATAACCCTTCATTGGCTTGGGCAACATCCCAGGAACGTATACTAACTGCAGCTCTCCAAAAATTGAGTTACTTCTTGCATTCCGCTTCAACCTGACCATCTGCAGTAAAGCAAGAGGTGGGCTATGTCGTTATGCAGAATCTAGGGGATAAATGATCTTATAAAAGAATAACTTATAATAAGAACAAGAAACCTTTCTCAATCAAATCCCTTTATCCTTGTTCTACGAGAATCAGAAAGATTTTTCTTTTCAAGTTTGTACTTTTAAAACCTTAAACCTTGAAAGCCATCAAGCAAGTAAGAGCCGAAGGACCTCACCTACAAGTTTGAGAGCCAGGTTTGCTTGAGCATCAGCTTTAGAGTTCAATTCCTAAAAAATGAACAATTGTTCGTCATTTGTACCAGGTGCATATATAACCATAAAATTAAGCAGAAGTGAGATATTTCTGAATATCAATAGCATATTCTGTCAACAGCTAACTTTGGATTGCAAAAAGAATCTGCTAGTACCCTGGGGATATGTTTGATCTCGAATGAGTTAAACTTATTCTTGAGGTCCTGGGCCTCTTTACACAAATCAGCCAGGTTCGCATTCTTAATTTTCCATAGACCTTGAATCTGCTCCATATGCAATTCCAATTAGCAGGAACGGAAGTAATAATTAAGCCAAGAAACTTTATAGGCAACCCAAGTCATAGTGAGGGCAAACAAATTATTAGTATGTACTTGGAACTTTGATTTCACAATAACGGAATGAAAAATTAGGGGAACTTCCTCACAAGTCCTTAGAACTTTGTTTGCATAAGGAGTAAATAGTTAAAATTCAGGATCATTTCTCATTCTTTAGTCACTAATCCAAGTCACATTACATGATTCATGGTTATTGTTAACCTTCTACGATTTAGCTTTGTCTTTCATTTGCATTTTCGAGAACTTGGGAGATTCAAAATTACCAGATGAGACTTTCCACTTCTTGAAAAGAAATCTTAAGGCATTAAACGCAATTGCAGATTACATAAGATCTTTAAATGTCGAGGGGTAAATAGACAAACCTGCTGACAAACAAGATTTGAAT
Organism: Erythroxylum acuminatum; assembly: GCA_026284645.1. Classification (NCBI taxonomy): domain Eukaryota; kingdom Viridiplantae; phylum Streptophyta; class Magnoliopsida; order Malpighiales; family Erythroxylaceae; genus Erythroxylum; species Erythroxylum acuminatum. The sequence goes on along the minus strand of JANKOD010000001.1, from coordinate 22,237,979 downwards.
CTCCTTGCACACGAATGTTTTTGAACCCTTTCATAAGTGCATGCTTAAGTCCTAATATTAAGGCACGATACTCAGCAACATTGTTTGTTGCGATGCCCAGCCCTTCACGAAGTTGACAGACCTACCAAACTTCAGGCTTAAGAGCCAGAATTTTTGGTTAATTTGAAAACATGAGGTACATTCAAGTAGCCACATACCATGCTTCCATCATCAGCACGAAGGACAGCTCCAGCACCAGCTGGTCCAGGATTTCCTTTTGAAGCACCATCAAACTCAAGAGTGCAGGAGGACTGCTATACAAAGCATATTTATGCAGGTTTGAGACTTATAGACACCATATCAGGAATCAGATGTCAAAGCGAGTAAAAAAAAAGGGTAAAATAGTAACAAACTCAAGAAGCAACTCACACAATCAGAAGATGACGGTCTGCTTGCAGGACCATTTTCAGATCTCAAACTCTTTTTTAGAGGATTTGATGGAAATGAACCTAATACAGTCATCTCCTGCAATGAAATGAGCAACAATCTTATATGATGGCTACCACAGCTCATAAAGTGGGTAGAGTGAGTTCAGGTTTTACTGTTAAATAACAATGGTGCATTTTTAGTCTTGTCCTTAGTTGATATCTAACATACTTTTATATAGCAGATAAAGAATATAAAAGAACATTCTGTAACCAAATTTAAATCTTGAAGAAGAAGAGATTGATGCGGCACAAAGATTCTGATTTCATGCTACGGTTATCCCAAATTCATTTTTATAGTTCCAACATTGACTACACCAACTTCTTGCCATTGGAAGTAATGATCTGGACAAGTTTTTAATAGTGTTTATATGTTTCCTCAGATTTAGAGTCCTTCCACTTTGAGGATTTCTTTTCATAACTGGTCTCAAGGTTAAATACCTCTACCATGAAATGGCTGGTGTCTAGTTTCAACTTACCGCTGATTCACACACTTTTAGCGACCTCTTAGGTGGAGAATCCTCAGCTAATGCCTTTCCGCTAGAATTAGCTGGCTTCTGGAAGAACATAAGGAATGAGTGAATTTCTCTGTCAAACAATAACAACAGCCAAGGAAGTCCTGTAACACTTCAGAACAATGAAACACGCAGACATACAATCGGAGAATCCTATGCATTTTAAGCTGGTACGAGAAATAATAAAGAAAACCAGACTCTCCTAGTAACGTAGTGTATACTATGCAAAAGCAAACTGTAAGCAAGAGAACAACTTTGTGAAATTTCTATAGACAAGTTTAGGAATTCAGTCAACCTGGAAAGGACAAGGAACAAGTTTGCCAAAGAAACAATTTTGAGCATCAGATGCATGGATAGCGTAGGCGGCATTCTTGAGCCCATGTGATTTAAGATAATCCTCAGCCTCCTTAGGCAAGCCATAACCTTTGTAAACACTTACTGCAGGGTCGCACACCTTACACAAAACAAAAGTAAAGGCTCACCGCGATTCATAGGAAAAATGTGGTTCCAGCTACGCAGCAGATTAAAAACAGAAGAGAACCAGTATGAAATTAACATCATGTACAAATTGAATCTTCCAAATGAATAAGACCCAGGTAATGATTTCCATTTGGGTGCTTGAAAATCAATTAAGAAAAAGTAGAAGAAACAAACATATGAGGATGTCGAAAATAAAAGGACAACAATTACAGAGGATCCAGCCTGAGCTTGACACTCGCTGAAGCTTTTATAAATGCCTATAACATCCCCTTTCCGTACAACATAAAAGGCATTCTTTTCTTCCTCCATTGTTAGATCGCTGGCGAATAAACTGATCCCTAGTCCCCAAGGTGAACAATGGCAGAAGAAAAGTAGAAAGGCAATATCTTGGTAATGGCTATAAAGCGCTTATACACGGAAGTCTAGTCTAGTCCCATCGCAAGTCAAATTTTTTGGAGGTTTTGAAGCAGACAGATTCTTCTGTCGTTCAAGAATAAGGGGAAAGTATCAAAATTGAGCATAGTTATTTGAGCTTGGATGATGTGAATTCTTGGGCTTTTCTGGGCCGAACCTTTCTTCGGAATGCGTTCGCATGTAAAAAGATCCATTTTGTATTCTAAAAAAGTGGTTTCGCCGTGGATTTTAACGTTCAATTTCAATATGTGTTCCCCTGCATGATTGTACGTATTGCACTCTCATTCTTCGTCTCCATCGTTTACGTTTTTGGAAGTGCAAACTTGGATCACGTATAACGCGTAAATTGCAATATCAAAAGTTTACATTTTGGCCGGATCAACTTCGGCCGATTCAGACCGTTCAAGACAGATCGAGTCAGACCCTCCAAATGAAGCACGGCTTGAAACTAAGTCGACTTAAATCAGACCAGGTGGTTTTGCAAACTAGTACCTGCTTGTCTGTAGAGTTGTTACTTGGCAATGTCAAGGAAGCAAATTGGAAGAGAATGAGATCAGGAATCTAACGGACAAGTTTGAGAAAGCACTTCAGCTTCCATAAAATACACCTACATCGTTGGAATGCCATAAGAGTATACATTAGACGTAAGATTTTGTTATCGCACACTGAATCAAGCATGTCTCAACCGTGTGTAAGAATTTGTTGCTAGTAATAGAGGTAGAACTTGCCATTCAGTTGATTCTCGTTGGGGAATCCTCATCATTTGTGGCAATGGCAAAGCCGGTATCAACCATAAGCTTCTACAGGAAACACTTTTTCTTCTTGAGAACAGATAATTAATAGCATTTCCAGCTGAACTGCATAAATCTCATAGCCATATTCAGTCCACAGGTCGATATGTAATCATACTTGTGCACTTCAGATGATATAGGTATCATTCTGATGTTCGATGAATTTTCTGATGATCATCCATGCCATAAAGTGAAGTCAAAGTTGTAGTAGACTTCCTGTAATAGCCCATCATATGCCTCTGTCAACAGGCACAGTCTTCACCAACTTTGCAAGATCATAAGACTTGAAGTCCTTGCCATAACATAAGCAAAGATCCAGGGGCGTGTTTCCATGCTGAAGAAAAAGGATCGAAATCAATGAGTAATGTAGTGTCCCATATGAGCATTGCTCCCAAGTCTACAATTATACACACTTACCATGGTTCTTCTGGTCTTATCTGCACCATTTACCAGTAAAACTTTAACTATATGTCTATTTCTATTTTGAACAGCAATATGCAAAGGAGTCCATCCTTCCTGTGTGGAGGTTGTACATGTTATGAGTGCAACAAGATCAAAGGAATATGGAGATATGAAAATATAAGAGGCAAACTCACATTGTCAGCAACATTGACATCAACCTTGTACTTGATCAACAACTTTACAGTTTGTAGAGCACCAACTTGAACCGCATAATGTAGAAGGCTAGCGCCATCCTGATATGAAGTAGACACAACATAGGGAAAATGAACTTATATAATTCACGATTAAAAATATATATATATGGTACTCCAAATGATGTCCTCACCCGATCTTTGACATGTGGGCTTGCACCTTTTCTTAAAAGATGACTTATAACAGCCTCTTTCTTCCCAATAATTGCCTTGTGTAAAGCCGTAAGACCATCCTGTTTCACCATCTTAATTAATGGGCTAGCCGCTTAAAACAAACATTTTAAGACAGTATGTTACACAGTTAAAACAAATGGGATAAAACGCACCTTATCAACACTGTCAATATCAAGTCCGTTTACAAGTAGCTTGTCCATTAATCTTATCTGTCCTGATAGTGCGAGAGTCTGGAGTGGCTTCCATTTTGCCTAAATCATAGAGGTATAAAATGGAAGAATTAATAAACCAATCCCCTGCTAATGTGAAAAGTACATATTCATGGCCTTTACCAATTATACTATCTAGCAATACTGGATCAGTTTAATTAAAGAAATCAGCTCTTTTGGCATACTATTCCAAATTGGAACCAAACTCCAGCAGCAAATAAAGGTCTAATCTACCACATATGTGAAGAAGAAAATTTACAAAGAACATACAGTTGATATTTTCTCCAGATTTGGGCTTGGATTCTGCTGCAAAATAACTCTTTCTTCTGGTGTTAAAAGTCCTTCAACTTCTGCAACAATTAGAAATGACAGACTGAGTTACTTATTTCATATCCACATACAGAATAGTCACAAGTATTTAACCAAATAATGTTTTAATGTCCACAACAGAAATGATGCATATAACATATAAAAGTGGTTCAAATTACAGAGAAGGAAACATAGGGTGCAAGCACTACAAAGTCATATGCAAGGGAAAAAGCAAGCTAAGATTTGACAACTCGACGCGTATTGGTTATGTTTCTGGTTAAGTTGGCTGAAACTCTCCAAGTTGAGTTAAATTTCACAAGGATGGATTGCAGAGTAAGATTTGTACAAATCACCATTTAAAGCTATGTCATGAGCTCTCAAAATGTCAGAAATTAAGCGCAAAGTCTTTTTCGCTGATGCTGAAAGAACAATACAAATTTGGAGGCAGATGAGCGTCCCTAATCTTAAGTCATATAAGATTGGGAAGCGTAGTTTGACGAAAAGAAGTATGACACAAATAAACTTTTATTTTCAATAGCAGGGATTCATCAACAATTTTTTTCAATTCTCATAATTAAATCATGCATAAATATGATTAGTCTCTTTCTGAAAATCTGTGAAGTATGACCAAAAGGTCATCTAAGATACCCCCACCTCTATGGAGGTTATATAATTTGCAAAGAAATAAGTATAAAGGGTTAAATATTAAACAGTGGTAGTAGGCCAAACAACACAAGGATAAAAGGTGAGACCTTCCACAAGATCCTCCTCTTCTCGGCTAGCCGAGGTTGACTTCTGAATTGTCATGGCACTTGGTGAAGCATCCATTTGTTGCTCCCAGTCACTATCATAATCCATGTCATTTTCTTCCAGTTCCTCATCATCTTCATCATCATAATCACTGCCACTTCCTTCATCAGGGTCTTCCCAAACTCCCAGGCCTGTCTGCATGGGAAATTCCTTTTCCCACTCAACTTCACAAGAACTCAGTTTGGAGCATTTCCTCAAAGATATGAAAGCAAGCCTTTCCCTCCTCAGGCTACTGGATACTCCGAAGAAATTAGTACCATAACTTAAAGTTAGAGCAGGGAAATTAACAGCAGCAGATAGTTGAGGAAGTGCATAATTTGCTGGACTAGTTGCCAGAGTCTGCATCAGAACCATTTTCTACTCCTCCTTCCCTGCAATATAAAATCTCTTTTCCCATCAAAACCAAGTCTATTGTATACAAATCAAAAGAATATTGGAAGAAAAGGCCATTGGTTTTTCTTATGTTCACTAACAAATAGTCTAATACCAACACTAGACTCATAAAGCAAGAAGCTTTTAGTACATGATAACCATCAAAGTATAGTAGCTAGTACAATTACAATGAATTGAAGGTATCGTGCTCTAATACAGATATTTGGACACAACATTCAGAGAAGCATTACACCAAGTACTCAGAGAAACACACAACCACCAACTCCTATTAAACTAACAACGAAACAATCTACATAACCTTTAAAATTCTCAAAGAAACAACCCAAAAGGAATGATATGATGGTTCAAAGAGTTGAAAACCCAAAGGAAACATGTCAGGTTCCCGAGGAAGTACAAGAAAACAGAAGATGGTAAGTGGTTGAGCTACCTTTCTTCTGCGGAAAAGGAAAATAAAAACGCAATCTTGAGATGGGTTTCTTAAGCAATTCAGGATTTTCTCGGCAACCAATCAAAGAAGACAAAAGGGTGAAAGAAAAGGCCTTGCCTGAAGCCGGAAAATTACCGCGCTACATCATCTGCTCCACCAAGCTGCAGAAGATGAAGTTCAGCTAATCCTTGTACACGACGCCGTTTCAACGAGTTGGACTTTGTAGAGTCCGTTTAGGCCCAAGCCTAAACAGGTACTGTCAGAAGTATTTTTCTTTTAATTTTTTAAAAAATAAAAGACGTAAATTTCTCTTATAACTTAAAAAATTTTGAAAATTTATAATTTTGAAAATTATAAAAATACTTTTTCTAATTCGTACTTCTCGGTAAAAACTCTTTTTTAAATTTAATTAAAAATAATAACAAAATACACACGTTATTAATGCCATTTAATATTAATAGAATGTTATTTATATAACGATTTACTAATTCTTAAATTCTATATAAACTAACTAAAATTTTCTTTTAATAATTTATTATAATTATCTTAAATTATTAAATTTAAATAGAATTTAATTGGTTCAAACTAATGTTTAAGAGTTGATTTATGTTATAACGTTAGTAACATTTGATTAGTACATATTTGATATTTATATTACATGCATTTTTTTACTATTTGATCTGATTAAAGATAACAAAGTATTTAATAAAAGATCTAAGTTAATTGGCTAAAGTTCAGCAAAGAAAGTAAACTCTCATTATTGTGGGTCGAATCTGAATCAAGTCTGTGATGGAAAAACTCGATACAGAAACGATATATAAAGTTAAGGTAAATCGTCAAGAGGTTTACATGTTAAAAAAGTTGCAAGATGTTAACGACATCTAATGTCAAAAGAACTTTGGTTGATGAAGCAACTTTGATCGAGCTTAATCGTATTCATCTTATTTATTCCAAGTTTTACTAAGGAATGATTTTTAGATATCTCTTGGCATTATCTTTCACCTCTCACCCAACTTTTATGCACTACATGCAATTTTGGAAGATGCAGAACCATATCAGCTTCTAATAATGGCTGTGCTCAAAGTTGTGCAGAGTCATGGTCACGAAGTCCTTGAGCTAATGGAAGCTTCTGTGCTTACACATTTTAGCATTATATCGTATGTTTTATCTTCATCATGCATATTTCTCCTTTTCCGTGCATTCTTTTCCAGGAAAATGAGAGTCTATAATCTGCAGAAAGTTACTTTCCTCATTGACTCTTCTGATGTTACGGATGTGAATGAACAATGCATAACCAAATAAGACTGATGAATAGAAGTTCTATACATCAGAAGCTTGAGAATCATCTACACTAATATACTAGTACTTTCAGTTATTTTACGTTAGGTCTTCATTATTCATACAGGATAATCAGAAGAAATTCAAGATTGTACAAGTTCCAACTTCAATA
>JANKOD010000001.1:22202002-22212281 GCA_026284645.1 Erythroxylum acuminatum | reverse complement strand
GTATTTCTGGACGTGGTGCCCGGAAGTCGGGCCCCACGGTGGTATGAGGCGTGCGTCTCAACGCAACAAAACCCCTTGGTCTTGGGTTCGAGCGGTGGCAAAGCCCTCCAGCGCACCTACAGGGGACAATACTAATTTGTCTTGGGCCAGGCTCTGAACCGCAGCTACGTAAGCCGGTTAACCTACCCAAACCAGTATTTATAACGAGTCAATTTGATCTCAAATATTAAAAAACATATTCCAAAATTTATTATAATAATTTTTCATATATATGCACTAAAAAAATGTATGTGTCTATATATAAATATTATTTTAACATAATTTATAATATATATATATATATTATATTTAAATTAAACTTGGCCTAGGCCAGATTAGGCTTCAATCGAGTCGGATCTGAGGATGAGCAGAAACTTTCAAGCCTAGCCCCGAGTCTCGTAGACTTCGTGTGTTACTTAAGGGCCTTCATTTAGTCTTATAGTAATCTTTTCCTACCACAAACCTTTCCGAAGCACCTCAGATTCTGACTACTCAAAATTGCCTTTTAAATATTAGTTTTTTTTTTTTTTGACATTACCTTTTAAATATTAGTAGTGCTCTCCTTTTATTTTTCTGAATTGTTGCGCAAATTTGCCTTTTAAAGGCAACCCTCTTGATAATGTAAATGTTCCAATTAAATACACATTATATAATAATAATAATAATAATAACACATGTTAGGAATTCTGCCGATATGAAGAAGTCGAGTGGTAATATTCTAATTAATAGAGAGAAATTAACGGTCTATAATTTAGTACCTGTTTAGTTGAGCTTTTAAAAGGTGAACAAGTACCTTTTATTTCACCACAATTTTTTTAAATGAATTTGGCCGTAAAAAAAGATACTTTTTTAGTAGGTATAGCTTTTTTGGCAGCTAAAATACAACTTTTTAAAAAACTTAAATTTAGAACTTCTATAAAAAAAATACTTTTTCAGGTAGATTTTTCAGATAAATGAATGAGCCTATTTTTTAGTCTTTTTTGTCCTTATGTTTTATACATAATTCTCACAATACCTACAAACACATCTTTACGTTTATTTTTAGATTTATATAATATTTTTTACTTTTTATATATTTTAATATTTATTTTTTATATTAGTTTTACTCATGTTATAATCCATATAAAAGATTTGCTTAGATTTTTTGATTTATGTTTCATATGGTTTAAAATTGTATAATAATTTATATATTGTGTTTTACGTATTGTTAAATATATTTTAAATAATTTTTATATGCATAAATATTTTTTATTACAAAATAAAATATAGTTAAAATTAAAAGTACTTTTTATTTTTATATTACCAAACAGTATATTGTGTAAAGCTCTTTCAAAAAAGATCTTTTTTAAATGACAGTCAAATAATCAAATGCCTTCTGAGAAAAATTTTTCTAAAAAAATCTCTACTAATAAAAGTTCTACTGATATAAGTCCATCTAATGTCAATTAATATTAAAATTAATATTATTTTAATATTAATTGATATAAGTCCGTCTAATGTCAAGAAGCAACCAGTTTATGATTAGAGGTAATATTATTTATTAAAATTCAATTAATATTAGTTTTTTCACGAACATCGAATAAAAACAATAAGAACTAACAAGTTGCTGCATTTAGAAATCCATAGTCCTCAGTTTACTTCGCACCAACTTCGAGTTTTCCAATTAAGTGACAGAATTGAACAATTTAAGATCTCTTGTCCCTTAATATATACAATGCACAACGTGAGGTTAATTAGGAAATGGAGCAAGAGGATACTGAAGATGGTGCAATGATGGTGCTCCACGCGTAAGTGATTAATGTTCATCAACTTCTTCTTTTTTTTTTGGGACAAAAGACAAAAGATATCTAAGACAGAGAAAGGTTAAAGACCTAATCCAAGCCAACAGCTTATCGTAAAAAGATTGCTCTAAAGATAAAATAGAACGTAGACAAGAAGGACTAGTATCTTAGTGATGGTGGTTTGCATATAATAAGGCAACCCTTGCTAAGGAGTGAGCAGTCTTATTGGCAATCCTACTCGTCCATTGGAAGGACAAATGAAGGAATTGTCGTTTAAGCGTTTGGCAATCAAAAGCCAACATTCCAGTCTCTGAATAATTGAAAGAAGAATTTGTGATAGTTGGAACTGTCAGTAAGCAATCCGACTCCACAATGACATGGTCGATTTGTTTGTCTTTCAACCACGAAAGTGCTTCCCGTATCGACATTAGTTCGGCGATAACTAAATCAAACAAAGACGAATAATGACCTGAGAGAGCAGTTATAAAACTTCCCCTTGCGTCCCTAAGTACAACAGCAAAACCCGTAGCGCTTTGTTCCTTGAAAATAGACGCATCCACATTGCATTTCACAAAATCTTCAGGTGGTTTACGCCAACCTGAAACGTTAGGACGTGAAATACTATCTGTTGCACCAACCCTCTCATAACACCTCCGAGCATCCTGCTAGTCTTTAAGGAAATTATCAGTGAATTGAACAATCATACTGGAGGGGACAAGCTTACCTTGCCAGACACGGAGATTGCGATGATACCATATGCTCTATAGTATAGTTAACACACGAGTTAAATGAGAAGCAGACATGTTTACTAGTATATGCCCGATCATGGCTTCTATCCCCTGAGTCGGAACACGGAAGTTCGCTAGAGCCCAACTTTCCTTTGCTTTAGGGCACTCCAATAGCACATGATTCAGGTCTTCTTCATAGCCACAGAAATCACAATCAGGGAGAAGCATGACTCCCTTCCTCAGTAAACGAACTTTACATGGAATAAACTCCCGCAAACAACGCCATGTTAAGTCTTTAATCTTAGGAGGGATTGGCAAATTTCACAGCCGATTCCAAGGTTTTTCCATAGTAAAATTAGCAATATCAGTGAACAATCTAAGAGTCAGTTTGTAGCCTGACTTAATCGAATACAAACCATCCCTACTATGATGCCATATCAACTGATCAGGGGGTTTTGTAATCGCAATGGGGATTCTGAAAACCCGTCCGACATCAAGAGGCTTAAGCAATCCTTCAAGCAGCTGCTCGTCCCAACCCGAACTCGACTCATTTAAAAGCTCCCTCACTTTCATGTTACCTAAATGTTGGATTGGGGGGGAAGTGATGAAAAAATTATCAGCTTCATTAATCCACGGATCCTTGAAAACATTAATCAATGATCCATCGCCAAGTTGCCACCGAACACCATGAAATAATATATCCTTTGCGGCATAAATGCTCCTCCAAATGAAACTTGCATTAGCCCGATCCTTCACTTCCAGAAAGCTACCATTAGGAAAGTATCACGCTTTAAAAACTTTACTCGGAAGCGAGTCTGGATAGGCGATAAACCGCCAGGCCTGTTTGTAGAGCATGGCGAGATTGAAGCAATGGAGGTCCCGAAAACCCATACCCCCATATTTTTTTGGCACGCAAAGGCGATCCCAACTCGCCCAATGTATATTCTTCCTGTTAGTCATGCCCGATCCCCACCAGAAGGAATGCATCAGTTTTTGTATTTCATCACAAGTTCCTCGGGAGAGAAGGAAGACACTCATGCAGTAAGTAGGCAACGTTTGGGCGACAGTCTTGATAACAACTTCTTTTCCTGGTCTGGATAACAATTTGTTCTTCCAACTCATGATGCGCTTGCTAAGACGATCCTTAATAAAGGCAAAGACCTGTTCTGTCTCCCAATTAACAATGGAAGACTTAAGTATCTTCCATGGTCAAGAGGAGTACTTACACCTAAGATAGTTTCCACCACATTCCTATCAATTTGTGCAGTGTTAGAGCTAAACATGATGCCTGACTTTTGATCGTTAATCACCTGTCCCGAAGCTGCTTCGTATATAGCAAGAATCCTTTTGATATTTTGCCCTTCCCTCGCATTTGCTCGAAAGAAAAGAAAACTATCGTCTGCGAAAAAGAGATGGGAGACGCTAGGTGTCAAGCCTCAAAACATGCCCTATTTGAAATAATACATGTTTATAAAAGTACATGTGTGATGAGAAGTTTTGGAATTTGTTTTTGGCTTGTCTTTGATGTATATGACTTTGGATTTATTTGAGGTTTGTAATATCCTTAATTCAGGTTGGTTCCAGTTTGGAACAAATTGTATTAAGCTCAGTGTATTATGATGTATGTTTGCTCTGAATTGCTTCTGCTTTAAGCTTTTGAGAATGTATGATGAATGTTTCGTATGTTTTGGTTTTGTCTCGATTCTATATGCATGTATGTTATGTTGTCTGCGTGGCATCCCGTATCCTCCCAGGGGGTATCAGGGCATCACAATATGGATGAAAATGTGGAGGAACATGGTTAACATATGAATGCTCATGTTAGGTATGTTTAATCAAATTTCTATGTAGACATTCTAGATGACCATTAACTAGTTGAAATTGATTCAGTTGATTATGGTAGTTTTATTCATATTAATGAATATCCTAATGGAGAGGAGTCAGGCGAAGCTTTACATAATCCAAGTTTAAGTGTTAGGCATAATCCTACAAATGTGGCACGATAGTAGAGATTGGGAATGGAGTTTGGAACTGCGGACCTAAATATGTTATTATCGATTATGCAATACATATAGGGTACAATGTAAAGTTAAAAATGAGTGAGAGTAATAGGATTAGGGTTGATTGTATTGATGGATTCCCTTAAGAGTTGTATGTTGGATATGATAAGAATAAGAGATATTACAAAACAAATACTTACAAACTTGATCATATTACTAACAAACCAAAATTGGTTTATGTCAAATTCTTAATGAGACATTTCAATGACAGAATTCTTGAGAAACCTAGTATCTCAACCAAAGAAAGGTTAAAAAGTGCAGAGAGAAACTTAATATTTTTGTTAATTCATGTGTAGAAGAGAAAAGAAGACAATGAGGAGAGAGAGCAACAAATTATTTTAATAAACACAAAAAGCTTAAGGATATATTAATAAGTGGAAGTTAAGCAACCTAGATCAATTGTAGAGTTACAATTATCAAGATATTAGGAGAGCTCCTTACTATAGGTAATGAAAAATGAAAAATTCTTTATCTTATTAATGATTCATTATATTAAGTTATATATCATACTAATACTTTGTTATATTTTGTTGTATATCATACTTTGTTATCTTTTATTATAGTTCAAAAGATTAAACATTTGTTTTGATGTCGTGAAAAGAGGACAGATGCATTTAAGACCTATTTTGAGATAGATGGTTGTTCCGAGGCCAATTATTAAGTGTAGTAGGTAGGGATGGTAAGGAAGGAATGCATCTATTACCTTACGTTATAATCGAGATAGAAAACACAAATCTATGAAGTTGGATCATTAATCTATTAGCATTTGATTTGGAATAAGATGATAGTAAAAGACTTATAGTAATATTTGCTATGTAGACGGTATCTTCATGTTTATATCATTACAATTTATTTGATTATATTATTGAATATTACTAATATCTCTTTTAATTTATTTAAGGATTGGTTAGAGTTGTAAAGGTGACTTTACTTGATGCAACTCATCAAATGTGTACTAGACATATATATCTTAATTGGCATGGGAATTGGAAGGGAAAGAACCTCATAAACTAGTTTTGAAATTGCACATGGTCTACCTATAATGAGGATTTCAGCGAGCAACTAAACAGGCTTAACAAAATAAAGTTTAGATATGCTTCAACTTTTCTTGGATATCATAAAGAGAGGTGGACAAGATGTTACCAATCCTTTAATCTAAATGCTCAATAATTGACAACAATATGAATGAAACTTTCAACGGGTGGATCTTAACAGCTAGAGACAAACCAGTAATTAACATGTTTGAAATAATTAGAATTATGGTGATGAAAAGGTATGCAAATAGGAGACCTTTTATAGTTGATGACAAACATACTATGAGGATTGGTACGCTACAAAATTGTTTCAGGCATGGGACAATGTATGGATGCCCGTAAAATATAAGATTAGTGTAACCCATCAGTCAAAATAAAGGGTTGAGATATTCGTAGGTTTGTGTTACAAGAAAGGTTGGCTCTTGAGATTTGTATGACCATATATTACAACCTATTAAGGGTAAAAAAAATTAGCCTTAAACCGATATAGAGGTGATACATCCTCTAGCTAAAAAAGTAATACTAGGTAGAACCAAAATTGGAAGAAGGACACAATAAAATGAGCCAAAGAAATCCAAAAAATTAAAACAAACGAGCATCAATTTGGGATCGATCATTACTAACATTTTGAAGTTATAATTAGTCTCACCAAAGAATTGAATTTTATACTGTACCAACAAAAATGGTACTAAATATATGCATTCAGTCTTCATCCCTGCTCTCTACCAGGCCCAGTTTTCATCCCTGCTCTCTTTACTCTGTCTCCTCATCACTTGCCACTGCCCTCGGGAGCTGATTATTTATGATATTGGATTGTCATTGGTGGAAGATCAGTTCATCAACGTTAGGCTTTTGGTCAAGGTTTTAAAACTGGGATCGGACGTCGAACCAGAGGTCTTACTAGTCACCACTTTGACCGGTTTGACCACCGGTCGAATCGGTGTGACGTCATAATTACGTAATAATTATATTTAATTATATATAATATTAGTAATATTAAAAAATAAAAAATATATCAAATAATATAAATCTCTATACTTTTATTAGATTTCTGGAGAAAATGTGGGTTTTACTTTTGAAAGAATCAAAAAACGCATTAGCGTTTTAGAAAAAAAGTAAAATAAAAAAATAAAAAAATTCATTGAACTAGTGGCCAACCGGTTCGACTAGTCCCGGTCAATTAATACTTTTTTCACCACAAAAGCCTTTTTTAAGAAAAATAAGTGTTTGACTGTAAAATGAAAAAGTACTTCTTTAATAGATATGGTTTTTTGACAGCAAAAATATAGCTTTTTAAGAAGTTCAAATTTGGAGTTTCTCTCAAATTACTTTTTCTGACAGATTTTTCAGATCAATTAATGAGCCTATTTTTTAGTCCCTTTTGTCCTTATGATTTACACATAATTCCTACAATATCCACAAACTAAACTTCACGTTTATCTTGCAAACTCATCTTCTCTGTTACAATAAAATGCATAATTTATTATGTGTTTAACTCTTTACTCAACTTGAATATTTATTTTAGGATTTATATAATATTATTTGGCTTTTTATATGTTTTAATATTAATTTTTGATATTAGTTTTACTTATGTTATAATCCATATAAAAGATTTGATTAGATATATTTTCATTTATGTTTCATATAGTTTAAAATTATATAATAATTAATATATTGTGCTTTGCATATTGTCTAATATACTTTAAATAATTTTTATATGCATAAATAATTTTTATTACAAAATAAAATATAGTTAAAATTAATAGTACTTTTTATTTTTATGTTACCAAACAGTCTATTGTATAAAGCTCTTTAAAAAAAAGCTCTTTTTTAAATGACATCAAAACAGTCAACTGGCCTCTTAGAAAAGCTCTTCTCAGAAGAGCTTTACTGACAAAAATTATACTAGTATTACATGTTAAATATAAGAATTTATAAATTATACTATTTTTTAAATTATTCAATCAATTATTTAGAAATAAAAGAATTTAAAATGTTTTCCAATTTCAACATCATTCTCTCTTGGCTTTCTTATCTTATTTTCTTGTTGGTTCTATTTAAAGAAAAAATAAGGATATGAACTTATCTATGTTTTGTTCTTACCATTGAGAATTTTATTTTTTAAAGTAGATTATTAAAACCGTACTTACAAATATTTATCTTTAATCATATAGATGTATTAAATAAATATTTTTATTAAGTTATAATTAATTATTAAAAAACTCAAGCGATTCAATCGTAAACATCTTTAACCATCTAACTTTTCGATTCAGTTTTTAATTTTTGCTTTGATTTACTTTAGTAACTCTTTTTGTTAAAATTAATTAGTTTATTAATTAATTCGTCAACTTTTTGTAAAATAATAAATTATTACATATTAAAATAAACCAATTAATTTCTAATGAACAGTCTCTTTTCTAATTGAATTTCTAATTAAACTTTAAACTTTTTGAAAGGTAAGAACAATCTCAAATTTTTAAATTTTATTCAATCTTTATCCGTTTTTACAACGATCTAATACTATTTGAATCTTTTAATTTTAAATATTTTATTTTACTGGTTTAACTTTCGGTATAATTTTGAGGTAAAACATATTTAGAATTCAAAGACACGTGTTTAAACTTTTTCTAAGTGGTGTTTTAGTATTAATACACCTAGTTAATACAGAGCCAATAACGGATGAAGGATTTTGCCTTCGATATTATATTATTTATGGTCAATAACATTGAATTTCTAGACATTTGATCAACTTAGAGTAGAAATGTCAAATACGGAAGACGATACATATAGAATGATTTTTACTAATTTTATACTCCGAGTCTGTCGTCTTTAAAATTGCATGCCTCCATGCATGTTACGTGAAGTTTAGTGGTGTCCTATACCACCACCACCGCCTCCTCCGAAACCACCTCCACCTCCTCCGAAACCACCTCCACCTCCAAATCCACCACCAAATCCACCGCCACTGCCACCTCCACCTCCACCTCCACCCCCACCTCCTCCACCAAATCCACCTCCAGAACCACCTCCTATTCCTCCTCCAAATCCTCCACCTTTCCCGAAGCCACCTCCTGATCCGCCACCAAACCCACCACCACCACCAAATCCACCACCTTTTCCTATACCTCCACCAATACCGCCACCCTTCCCAATTCCTCCGCCTAGTCCTCCACCTTTTCCAATTCCACCACCTAGTCCTCCACCTTTCCCAATGCCACCACCAAGTCCACCACCTTTGCCAATTCCACCACCAGTGCCACCACCAATTCCACCACCAGTGCCACCACCAAGTCCACCGCCTTTGCCAATTCCACCACCAGTGCCACCACCAAGTCCACCACCTTTGCCAATTCCACCACCAGTGCCACCACCAAGTCCACCACCTTTGCCAATTCCACCGCCAGTGCCACCACCAAGTCCACCACCTTTGCCAATTCCACCACCCTTGCCTATTCCACCACCGAGCCCGCCTCCCTTGCCAATTCCCCCTCCGAGCCCTCCTCCTTTTCCAATTCCACCGCCAAGTCCACCACCCTTGCCTGCTCCACCACCAAGCCCGCCACCTTTACCAATCCCACCACCAAGTCCACCACCCTTACCTATACCACCTCCTAAGCCACCGCCTTTACCTATCCCTCCACCAATACCACCACCCTTACCAATTCCACCTCCTAAACCTCCACCCTTGCCTATTCCGCCACCAATACCGCCACCTTTTCCAATACCACCTCCTAAGCCACTTCCACCTCCAGCACCACCTCCAAAGCCACCACCACCACCTAAACCACCTCCACCTCCACCTCCAAACCCGCCTCCACCACCTAATCCACCACCATTCCCAATGCCTAGAAACTCCTCCTCATCTTTCTTTACAGTTGCCACATCTCTGGCAACGACACTCACAACAAACACATGTAAGCAAAGCAAAGACAGCAAAGCCAAACTCTTAGTGCCACAGTCCATTTTGTTTAAAACTCTCGGACGCTGAGCCCCACTGATGAGTATTGAGATACTTGCAGAGCTCTCTTATTATAGCCCACAAGTCTTGTGCTCACTGTTTGTTACGCATTAAATTGCCCCAACCACTAACTGCTGGCCACATTGAATGCCAATATTAATTCTACCTTTGATTAATTTCACGCGTTTGGTATAGTTGCAAATTGCAATGCAGAAATCTCCTAGCTAGTTTTCACGAAAGCAAAATCCTGACATAACGTAGGTACGTGAGCAAATCGACATCCAAGTCCAAAGGATAATGTGATAGTTCGGTTCTTGCTGCCACCATGTTTCACTCTTACATTAATTAGGTGGCCTATTCCATAAGGGACTTATCCGAATTCGAGCAAAAATTAGTTTAGACGTAAATGGTTTAAAGATGTCTTCTGAATCTTTTAAATACCACACGTTAAAAAAAAAAAAAAAGTAAGCCTAAACCATGCTCTGTCCTGAGTGGATATCTGTACTTGTGTAAGAAATCACTCTTCCATCTTTCGCTCAATCACGTCAACCCCTTTTTAAGTAAGGAGTCCAATTTCTCTGTCCAATTTTATGGTGTCTTATTGTGTCCAGTAAATCTCAGTCATTTATTTATACGGGTCCCACGTTTATTTATGTGGGACCCGCATAAATGAATGACT
>JANKOD010000001.1:22187982-22201902 GCA_026284645.1 Erythroxylum acuminatum | reverse complement strand
TTTGGCTATCTTTATAAGGCTTTAAGCCCTTTTCAATCATTCAAGCCCACTTAACTACTAAATCTCAAATCTCTAATCCCTTCCTTCAAATTCTAATTAATGGTCCAATCCAAATAATTTATCAAAACTCCAGTTTAATCCAATCCCTCCATTTAATATTCTCAACCTAAGCAAATTTAAAATCCTCAATTAACTCTAACCAAAAGAAAATTATCAAACCAAACCTCAAAATAAAATATACATGCTTATTTACTAAGAAAAGAAATCGGGGTCCAACAATTCTGGAGCAACAAACGTAGTCCTGGGGCTGGGTTCTCCCAAAGAGACCATCGAGTCATAATTGAAGAACCCTGCTTAGTTAGGAAGTCCGCACAGTGATTAGCTTCACGAAAAATATGTTGGAGAGAGCAACACCAATCTCTTGCAATTAACGTCCTAATGTCCTCAACCAGAAGAAACATAGGGTGAGAATGGGCGCAAGAATTCAACATTAGAGTCACATCATCTTGAGAATCAGACTTAACAACAACCCTTCGGTAGCCACGATCCCATGCCAAAGTTAAACCATGCCTAAGTGCCTGCAATTCGGCTATAGTAATAGAAGCATGACTAATATATCCCGAGAAACCAATAAGCTAGCGTCCATATTCATCGCGAATTAGACCTCCAAATCTAGCATTACCCGGATTGCCAAGAGCACTGCCATCCACATTTAATTTAACAAAACCCAACGGAGGACATTGTAGAGAGATCCACATATTGGTAGTGTGAGCGGGAACTGAAGTAGGATGAGAAAAGGCCAAGCTACAGTCGTTGATCAACATGGTATGCCATTGACGTTGAGCAAAGGTGTGACTCGCTTCGTGTTGAAGAACATCCTTATTTCTAGCACACCACACAACCCAAGCGCTAGTCACAATATTCTAGATATAGGTATAAGGTAAACTAGGGTCAAGGATATGCATGTTAAGGCAGTCATCAATAGAAGATGAGAAAAAGCAACCTGAAGTGTTTCCAAGAATTTGGTGCCAAAAATACTTTGCCTACAGACAATCTCTAATGGCATGAAGAGTGGTCTCATTACTTTGTCCACATCGAGAACACAACGAGGATTGTATTGAACTTTAAATTAGATTCAAGTAAAACCAAAAAAAAAAGTGTGGTTCAAATATGACCTAAACTACTACCATTTCTATCCAAAGACAAAATTTAAAAATTTAAAAGTAATCTCTCGATTAAATTGGCGAGTATAATCATATTCACAATATTATATCGTGGCTAACATAGGCTCAGTTATTGACAACCAATGTTTTAAAAATTAGACCAGAAGTTAAATTAGTAAGATAAGAGGTTTAAGATTTAAAAGATTCAATCGGTATTACACTGTCATAAATCTGGTTAAAAATTAAATAAAATTAAAGAATTTGAAATATGATTAAAAGAAATTGTCCTTACTTTTCGAAAAAATTTGAAGTTTAATTAAAAAGAGAGATTGCTAAATAAAAATTAATTGATTTATTTTAATTTATAAAAACGTATTAATTTATAAAAATTGACCAATTAATTAATAAATTGATCAGTTTTTAACAACAAGAGCTATTAAAGTAAATCAAACTAGAAAGTTAAAAACTAATATGACAAATTAGACAGCTAAATTTTTTTACAGTTAAACCGACTGAACCGGTTGGGTTTTTTCAATAATTATAAAATAAACATTAATATTCAAGTAAATAAAAATCAAATAAGTACTCATCCTAATTGTTTAAATATACTAAAACAAGAAGGGGAAAAAAAGAGAAGTGAGAGATTTTCATTTATGAGGGTTGGTTTGAAAGATGACACATGATCACTTGTGCCCAATAGCCTGTTCTAAATGTGCACCATTAATTTTTAACCATATATTTTTGTCTGTTCTACGTACGTAAATGTGTGGATGAAAATTAATAAAATATGATTGAAACAGGTTTATAGGAATAGAGGATCTGTTCCCTCAAAGATAGGCCTCATGCGGTCACCAGCCACCTCAGCACATGGGAAATAAAACAGAACAAGTGAAGATAACATAATTATATTTGGTGACATATTAAGAACATTAGTATTATTTTAATTCCCTTTCCTTTCACATTATCTCTTTTTTATTATCTTTATATTTTAATTCCCTTTCCTTTCACATTATCTCGTTTTTTTTAATTTATAATAAACAATTTTGCAATTATTTTATCTTAAGAATTAAAATTTTTAGCGTACACAATAAAATTTATCAAATTAACAACTTAAAATTTGAAAAAACTCATTTTAACAAAAGTTTAATCAATAATTAAAAAACTCTACTGATTCGACTGATTTAATTTTAAAAATCTTAAACTGACTAACTTTTTATTTCGATTTTAAATTTTAAATTTAATTTATTTTAATAACTCTTGTTGTTAAAAATTGAATTAATGCTCAATTTTATAAATTAATAAGTTTTTATAAACTAAAATAAATTAATTAAGTTCAATTGAATAATTTTTTCAATTAAAATTTAAATTATTTGATAAGAAAACACAATTTCTTTCCATCATATTTTAAAATTTTCAATTTGATCCAATCTTTAACTAATTTTATGACGGCCTAATATAGTTGAACTTTTTAAACCTTAAACCTCTTGTCTATAATTTTAACTTATAATCCAATTTTTAAAACATTTATTTTGACCAATATAGTCATTATGATTTTCATAAAATGAACCCAAGACTTAAAAATAGAAACATAATCTAACTCCATTTGAATGTAAATAAAATAACATTTTATCTCCTAAATTTATTAAATTTCAAAATAATTTATCTATGTTTAATCCAAAGTAATTTTATCATGGGTCAGATTCGAGTCTAGATTTAAAATTTTATATTCAAAACATGAGTATAACCTAAAGTTTGGCTAGACCCAAAGCTCAATTTCGTACTTTAACTTAATCAAATTCGACTAAATTTAATTTTAAAAATTATTAAAAATTAAAAAAATTAAAAAATATATCATTTGGTATATAATATTCGAGTTTCGTGTAAATCCAACCCCAATTATGACCCATATTCATTCAAACACCGTGACATGTCGACTAAATCTTGAGGAGTCCAGGACTCTCCCACTGCTCGTCGCTTTCAACAAACCGGTGGGCAAAAGGTCAAAACCCACGATCAAAGCTTAAACAAAAACACGAACACAAACAGGAGCGATAACATCAAAAAGCAACAAGAAATCAAGTCACTGTCTCGATTGTCACCATCAAACGACCCATTTGATGTAGACGGTAATCAAATCATGATGTTGATGAAAAAAGTTTAATAATGGAAACTCCAACCTCACAATCACCAGAAAAGAACAAAAGATGAAGTTTGGGTTTCATTTATATAATAATTCTTTTGTAAAGTGCGACCCATCAGGATGAGATTCTCCTGATTGGCAAGTACCTTACGGTGTGGTTGAGAAATCTACGGCTATGAATCCCCCGCGGATAGCGGAAGGGCAGTGACATCTAACATCTTCCATGTTCTGCCATTGATTAACCATACTTTCTTATTCCATAAGTTTGAAATTGTGGAATCTCCTAAGTTAAGGAAAGACTGCAACTTATTACTATTTAAATTGAGATTAAAATTCAACTATACTAATATTTAAAATTTAATAAATGAAAATTTATTTTTCTTATCATTATCTTCATATCATTACATCCAGTCAGAAGTCCCGCAATAAAGCACGTAACCTTATCCCTATATAGTAGAGATATTGTTTCCGATAGACCCACATTCATATATGACAATAAAAAAATGATGCAAGTTAAAGAGTATAAAAGTAAAATTGGCTTACTAAATAATTATGTAAATAAAATTATAATAAATACATAGATAAATAAAAATAAAATATAACCAAATGATATATCTGATGGTGTCTAAATTTGCTAGTACCCGATAAGCTGTAAAGTTCGACTCTTCCTATCGCTAATTAAGCTGCAAAGATCGTTGAGGAGTTCTTGGGGAGGGAGACCGCCGTTCTTCAATTTTCTCATTTACAGTAAACATAAAGAACAAGTTAATCACAGAGATTAAAAAATTTAACTAATTTAGCTAGTTTAATTATAAAAATTTTAAATCGTCCAATTTATTTTAATTATTTTTATTGTTAAAAATCAACTGATTTCAGTAAATTAATAAGTTCTTATAAATCAAAATAAATAAATTAATTTTATTTAAGAATCATTTTTAATTATATTTTTAACTAGTGTCTTTTAAATTTTAAATTTTTTGTCTTATTAATTTATAATCAAAATTTTAACTAGTTGTTTAGGAGATAGGGAAGGAATAAAAATCATCAAATACACAAATAAATCAATTTTTAAATATTTTATATAAGAATGAAAAAAATGACGTAAATAGGGTTTAAAGTTCAAACATGAACAAATGGGACAAAAAGTAATGAAATCCTTGAAACGACGCCGTTGGGGTCGTCCCGGACACTCGTTACATTGCCAATCCTGCCCATTCTCTAGGACCCAACCCATCTCTCTCTCTCTCTCTCTCTCTCTCTCTCTCTCATTCTCTTCTCTGTCGCGAGCTCTTCGCACCAAATCTCTCGATTTCGCTAATTCAGTCACAAACACTCCTATCTTCACCCACCTCTCTCTCTCTCGATCCGATTCGCTGATAATAAAACGGCCGAGAGAGAATAAAAAACCCGAAAATCCAACAAAAAGAAACCCCCCAAAAAAGTTTAACAGAAAGAGGAGAGGGAAATTCCGCCTTCCAAGCCCAAACCCATCAATAAAAATCCAATCTGATGATTTTCCCCATATCAATTTCTACCTTTTGTTGATTCCCTCTTATCCTGATCTAGGATTTTTTAATTTTTGTTTGGCCATGTTGTGCCTGGTGGTTTTAGGGTTTGTCTCGATTTGAGTTTCGAGATCGATTTGGGATTGGGATTGATGGTTCTTTTAAGTGAAGAAAGAAGTGGGATTGATTTGTTGAACAGATATGAAACGGAGCTGCTGGTGTGCGTGGGTTCGGTGGTCGCCGAGGCGGTGGTGAGAATCGAAATTGGTAGCGGCACATGTTGCCGGTGTTTGACTCCTCGACGACTGTAGCTGTTGCAGCAGATTTTTCTCCTGATTATTCATCATCTTCTAATTTTCTCCTTAAAGTATATATCTTGCTCTTTCTCGGTCCTTTTTTCTTCATTTCTGGATTATTTATTCATTTTGTGTGTCACACTGGTTGGTTTTTCCTTTTCTTTTTGGATGTTGAATTTTTTGGGTATTTGACCAAGCTGAGTATGCTAGTAGGTGTTTTTTCTTCGAGTTTTTCAGTGATGTTGGTCGTTTGGATCCTTTCTCTGAAATTTTTGTTGAAGCTGATTTGTGATTATGCTTTTTATTTTGCGTTTTAATTACCTTTTTTGGTATCTCTGCGTTTCCAGTTTGTTTAGTTTAATATTTTATCTTATCTTGTATGCTTTGTGTTTTGAGTTGGCTCAGGCTTACCGATGTTTTCGTGGTGGTTGTAATTGTTTTCCCTTTTCTTCTTCTTCTAGATTCAACGGATTCCTAAATTGCCACTTTATCCTCTTCAGAATGTCTGTGTGTTTCGGTAATTGCTCAATTGCCAAAAGCCTCTCGCAAAGATACCCTTTTCTTGGTTCATAATTGCTGTCCTATGAGTTTTCAATTATTTTTATCCACATTTATGATTGTTTTGGTATGTTTTGATGCTATGTTTAACGTTACTGTTTTCAACTTCTTTTGAAATTATTTTATTTTTATTGCTTTGGATGTTTGCGTTCTCATTTAAATCTTCTGCTAATCTTAAATATGTTTTAACTTATTATTAATTTGAATGTTTCCCGCTATCCCAGTAGCATACTGGTCCAATATAGTTGATTGTTTTCCATCACTAATTGCAGGATGGACGCAAGATTTATGTTGGTGATTGTGCACTTTTCAAGCCGCCCCTGGATTCCCCACCTTTCATTGGAATTATTCGGAAGCTAATTACAGGAAAAGAGGAAAGACTCAGTTTAGGGGTCAATTGGCTTTACCGACCTTCTGACATTAAGCTTGGAAAAGGTGCCTTCTTAGAAGCTGCACCTAACGAAATTTTCTACTCATTCCATAAGGATGAAATTCCGGCTGCATCATTACTCCATCCGTGCAAAGTCGCTTTCCTTCGTAAAGGTGTTGAACTTCCTTCAGGGATATCTTCATTTGTGTGCAGAAGAGTTTATGATACTGAGAACACGTGTTTATGGTGGTTAACTGATAAAGATTATATTAATGTAAGTGCATTTCCCGTTTGCTTTCCTTTTTCTTGTAATTCATTATTATTTTAATTAGATCTATATTTAATTTTTTGATACAGGAACGGCAGGAAGAAGTAGACAAGTTATTAGACAAGACAAGACTAGAGATGCATGGGGCAGTGCCGTCAGGAGGCCGTTCTCCTAAACCCTTGAATGGTCCAAC
Organism: Erythroxylum acuminatum; assembly: GCA_026284645.1. Classification (NCBI taxonomy): domain Eukaryota; kingdom Viridiplantae; phylum Streptophyta; class Magnoliopsida; order Malpighiales; family Erythroxylaceae; genus Erythroxylum; species Erythroxylum acuminatum. The sequence continues at coordinate 22,195,409 of JANKOD010000001.1, read as the reverse complement.
ATCTGCACTAAAACCGAATTCAGATACTGCTCAGAACAGTACTTCATTCTCATCTCAGGGTAAAGTTAAGAAGAGGGAACGGAGTGATCAGGTTTCTGAACCTGCTAAACGGGAACGTTTGTCTAAATCAGAGGATAGGGATTTTGGTCAAAACCGGACTGAGCATGTATTCAAGTCTGAACTCACCAAAATAACTGATAAAGGAGGTCTTGTTGATTTAGGAGGAGTTGAGAGATTAGTACAACTTATGCAATCTGATAGTACCGATAAGAAAATAGATTTGGCTGGTCGAATAATGCTTGTTGATGTAATAGCAGTTACAGATAGAGTTGACTGTCTTGGGCATTTCGTGCAGCTCCGGGGTTTACCTGTTTTGGATGAATGGCTGCAGGAGGTACACAAAGGGAAAATTGGTGATGGTACCAGTTCTAAGGACAATGATAAATCTGTTGAAGAGTTTCTTTTGACACTACTTAGAGCATTGGACAAGCTACCTGTAAATCTTGATGCATTACAATCTTGTAATATGGGTCGATCAGTTAATCATTTGCGAACTCATAAAAATTCTGAAGTCCAGAAGAAAGCTAGGAGTTTAGTTGACACGTGGAAGAAGCGTGTTGAAGCTGAGATGAATATGAATGATTCAAAAACTGGATCGAGTCGTGGTGTTTCATGGCCCACCAAGCCAGCCCCATCTGAAGTTTCTCATGTAGGCAGCAGAAAGCTAGGGGCATCTGCTGATGGTGGATTTAGAAGTTCTGTAACACAATCTTTGTCATCTAAAAGTTCTCAAGTTAAGCTTGCAGCTGGGGAAGGTGTTGCAAAGTCATCTTCACCTGGTGCAATGAAATCCATGACCACTCAGGTTTCTAGAATGTTAATTGGGCCTGGAACCTCAGATCCACCTCTTACACCAATCAAAGAGGAAAGGAGTAGCAGTTCAAGTCAGTCTCCGAACAACAGCCAATCTTGTTCAAGTGAACATGCAAAGACAGTCGGTTCTTCATGTAGGGAAGATGCAAGAAGCTCAACTACTGGATCCGTGACTGTAAGTAGAGGTTCAAATGGTGCTTCTCGCCATCAAAAATCAAACCATGGTGTTCATGCATCTGTTGCCTCGGTAGCTCAAAAGGAGGTCATTGCAGCAAAAGTTAGTTCTGGAAATAGGAGCTCAAACTCTGACAAGGTATCACCAACTCGAGTTTCACATGATAGAGTGCCTGATATTTCCAATGTGGATCATGGAAACAATCAGCGGCTCATTGTGCGGTTACCTCACACTAATCGAAGTCCTTCAAGAGGTGCTAGTGGGAGTTCTTTGGATGATCTCGCTGCCATAAGTGGTAGAACGTCTCCTCCACCTGAAAGGCATGATAACAATGACAGGAAAGCTAGGGGAAGAGGTGAAATTTCACGATGTAATAATTTATCAAGTGGGAATTCGAATTTATGTCAAGGGAAAGATGGACAGTATGGGCATGATGAAGGTAATGCTGTGACTGCTTCTGCCGAACGGCAGAAAATTGACGAAGAAGGTTCAAAGGTACTGGAAGAATCAAAGGCTACTGACTCACTATTGGGGACTATGCCTAGATTGGGGAAACCTTATGATGCTTCTTTGAGCTCCATAAATGCTTTGGTTGAAAGCTGCGCAAAGATTTCTGAAGCTAATGCATCTGCTTCACCTGAGGATGATGATGTTGGGATGAACCTGCTTGCAAGTGTGGCAGCAGGAGAAATTCTGAAAGCTGATACTGTCTCACCTTCAACTTCTCGCAGAAGTTCACCTGTAGCAGAGGAGTCATCCTCTGGTGATGATAGCAAACCAGAACACATGGCTGAAGAAGCTGGGAAAATCCAATGCAAGCCTAGTGATGTAACCGATGCTGGCCCAATTGCAGAAGTACTTGATTCTGTTGATTCGTTGTTGGCTAAGAAGGATTTGGGACATACAGCTGACAAAATGCTCAAATACACGTCTGGGGATTGTGGAGTTCCTTTGGTTGAATCTGAAGATAAAGAAGGGATATCTTCTTTTACAAATTTGCAACAATCTGGTGAAGTTTCTTGTTTGAGATCTGATGTGAAGTCAATTGAGCCAGCATGTGATCCTTCAGTTGTAGGGTTGCCTATTGTTCAGAAGGTTGAGATTAAGAGGGAGGTTGAAGCTGTCCACCACTCTCTTGAACGTAGAATATCAGTAAGTGAGAGGGATCAACATAATTTCATTTCAGTGAAATCTGAAGGCAGGACTGCTGCACTGAATGATGAAAGGAAGACTGATTGTGCACATGAAAGAGTGGAGGAAAGCAGTGTGGCAGCTGTATCAGAATTAGCTGTTACCGGCGCAAAATGTGGGAAGGAGGTGAATGAAAAACCAACATGCTCATCATTGGAGGTTAGTCTTCAAAAGCATAATGCTCTTGATCATGATTCACTTAGTGGTGTCTCAACAGAGCAGAAGCCATCTGAAAATGTGGACATTAAACTGGACCCTTCAGACAGAAAAAGTGATCATTCTAGTCTGCCATCTCCTTCTGGAATGTCCCTAGTGGAGCACATGGCTGAGGTCCCTGACAAATCTAGGACAGAAGGTCATGTTGAGCTGAATGAGCGACCGTGGACAGGCTTAGTTTCATCTGGTTCAGATCATAATATTGAATGTACTGCAGAGAATTTAGATAGAAAAGATGTGCAGGGTGCATCTGCTTCTCATGTAGGCTTGCCCATTGTTTCCCTTCGAAAAAATGAACCATGTGACACATCTATGGGCTTCAAGTCTGATGGTGTTGAATCAGATGCGATAATAGAGCCACATGCTTCTGTTGCAAATGCTTCAGTCTCAGTTGCATGCTCTGGCGGGTCTGTGAAGCTTGACTTTGATTTGAATGAAGGCTTTTCGATTGATGATGGAAACCAAGTTGAGCCTGCTCAATCTGTGGGTCCTGATATCTCATCTACTATTCATCTGCCTTGTCCTTTGCCTATTCCCTTATCATCTATATCTGGAACCTTGTCTACTTCAATTACTGTGGCTGCTGCTGCCAAAGGCCCATTTGTTCTTCCTGAAAACCCACTACGTACCAAGGGAGAACTTGGGTGGAAAGGATCGGCTGCTACAAGTGCTTTTCGACCAGCTGAACCTAGAAAGAATTTGGAAATGGGTCTGAATTTTGGTGAAACCTCAATGGTTGATGCTTCTGGAAAAGGCCGCACTCCTTTAGATTTTGACCTAAATATTCCAGATGAGAGAGGTCTAGAAGATGTAATTTCTCAAAATTCTGCTCGAGCTTCTTGTTCTGAGTCTGGAGCTCGTGATCGCTCTGATGGTGGATTTGATCTTGACTTGAACAAAGCTGATGAGAGCTCAGACACTGGATTTCTCTCAAACAACAGCTCTCGCTTTGAAATTTCTACGATATCAAACAAATCATCACTACCTGGTGGACTGTCAAATGGTGCACTTAGTATTTCCAGAGGCTTTGATTTAAACAATGGACCAGGCCTTGATGAAGTTGCCCCTGAAGCAGCACCACACAATCTGTCGGTGAAAAGTAGTTTACCTTTTCCATCACCTGTTCCTGGTCTAAGAACGAGTAGTGCAGAATTTGCAAATTTCTCATCTTGGTACCTTCCAGCCAACACCTATTCAGCCATCTCAGTCCCATCAGTTTTCCCCGGTAGAGCAGAACATAGTTTTGTTGCTCCTGCTGGATCGCAGAGGATTTTGGCTCCTCCAAATGCAAGCACGACTTTTGGGCCTGAAATTTACCGGGGCTCAGTGTTATCATCTTCTCCAGCAGTGCCTTTTCCAGCCACTACCCCATTCCAATATCCGGGATTCCCATTTGAAACCAGCTTCCCTCTTGCATCAAACACTTTTTCTGGTGCTTCAACAGCATATATGGAATCATCTTCTGGCAATGCACTTTGTTTTCCTACTGTTCCTTCACAATTAGTAGGACCTGCTTGTGTAGTCTCATCTCCTTATCCTAGACAGTATGCAATGAGCCTTCCTGGTGGCAGCAGCAATGCAAGTTCTGACAGCAGGAAATGGGGTGGCCAACTTGATCTGAATGCGGGTCCTGGAGCTAGTGATGGAGAGCGTAGGGAGGAGAGACTGTCTTCTGCAATAAGACAACATACTCTTCCCGGTTCACAAGTGATGACAGAGGAGCAGATGAAGATGTATCAGGTAGCTGGTGGAGCGGGAAACAGTGTATTCAAGAGAAAGGATCCTGATGGAAGCTGGGATCCATCCGATAGATTCCACAGCTTCAGACAATCATCATGGCAATAGGTTAACAACGCAATGGTTCAAAATATTTTGGAGAGGTGAGCCATTTGTTGGAGGACACAGTTCAGTGATTTGATTTTCAATTTTGTTATGTCCTATGTTATCTTTTTGGAGTGGAATGTTTGGGTCAGTTTGTAGGAGTAGAGATGTGCTGCGGAGGGAAGGAATGATCACTCTGCATAACTGCCCTTCCAAATTATCTCACGAAATATTGATTTGTGCATTCTTTTTAACACTTGTTCCCATTTTCAAGGAACTGGAAGGCAGATTCATGAAGAGCCATGGCCACAAAAGGACCAAGTTACAAAGGGCGCTGTTCTTTGTTCAACCAGATATAAATCCCGACCGGGAAGGGGCAAGATGGCTCCTCTGTCTCCTATAACAGTTCTCGAACTGGTGCCATCAACTTAATCGCAGCAGCAGCAGCATTACCAACAATGCTTTGCAGAAAGGATTTCTCGTCTGACCAAAGTGAGGGCCAACCAAAAACCTGAGCACTTTAGGACATCAAGAGCTTGTGACAACATAATTTGGAAACTTCCTGACTAGATGTGGTCATTGAGTTCTTTTTCCTCCCTTTCTTGATTGTACAGTGATAAATCAAAAATGAATTTGGTTGCCTCAAATGGTGTTTGATATATTTAGAAATTTAATTTTTAGGCATAAATGTTATGGATGCTGCTGATATTGATAAGGTATTTCAAGGTTACCCTGTGCCTGTATAGTTCCATGCCTTGGTCTGTGCAAACCAGTGTCTGTGTTCTGACTCAGCTTTAAACATTCAGCTATGCGCATTTCTTCATTTTGTCTTTTGATGATGTTTGTTCCTATCCAGGACATTGTTGAGGCACGATTTGAATGGTAGTTGTATGGTCTCCCAGGTTAAAATGCCAAGCAACTTGCACATTTGTCCCTGCGTTGCATACCATTTATACAAAACGCCATTTCTAACCTTCTTCTTATACTGAAACCATGGCAATGAGCCAATTAAGCTTCGCCAATCAGGCAATTAAGTGCAAGTGTGAGCAAATCTGAGCAGAGCAAATAAAATTTGAATTTAAATTTAAATTTGATTTTAAATTTAGAATTTCATTTTTTAAAAGTTCCAAGTCCTTTCAAACCCTAATTATTTTGAATTATGTTTGTTGAATTCAGACCAAAAATACCAAACTACTCCAACAAACAAGATTGGTAATAATTCAAACTATAGTTGAGGTTCAATTATAACATGGATTGATAGAGAGATATGATGAGATTGATTTGATTCAACAATCACTGTCATTCGTGTATGATGACAAATCTTCCATTTAGTTATGACCAAATATATGATAATGACAGTCTTTTTTTGTCTCAGCCATATGTTAGTGGGAAAAGCTAAAGCGTGTAATGACTACAAGGCCGAAACTAGTCGATGAAAGCTTCATGTTTCGAACATGTTTCGCCGGAAAATCAGGTAAATTAAGTAACCAAGGTCCGCAACAACAGGAAACAGCACATGCAATCAGCTAAACCAGTGGTGTTCCACAAGTCATAAACCTGTATCGCACGGTTGACATTACAGTACATAAAGATATCCTTTTTGACCTTCCTATCATAGATTTACAACTGCCCTTAACCAGGTCCACGTACGTGTTTAGTGAGGGAAGAGCAAGACCTTTCCAATATTCTTTGCCAATTACCAAAGATATGTAATGCTTTTGTATAAGGGAATAAATCTTTCTTTTTCAGACACGAATCACATACATGACTGTCTGTGTCTCTCCATCTGCATGACTAAGAAAAATGAAGTCTTCTTCTTCTTCTTCTTCTTCTTTCTCTTCCTTTTTGTTTTACAGCCACAAGGAAAGATGCCTCAAAATGGGGAGATCAGTACCTTTCTTGTTATCATCTCTAGGCCTAACCACCATTTTCAGCATGATACTTCTCTTTTCTCCAAACCCTTTTAAGGTCATGCCTAAAAATGATGACCCTGATGATCAAAAGCTCCCGTTGATGGAACCACAAAAGGGTATAATACCTTTCAATCAATGCTTCAACCCCATGTACCTTTCTTTTTGCTTTTTCTTTTAATTTTTTTTGGATTTCCCTTGAGTTTTACTCTACAACGGCATGAATTGAGTTCTGATGTTTGGTTTTGTAGTGGAAGACAATTGTGACTTGTCCAAAGGTCACTGGATACCAGATCTTAATAAGGTTTCTCAGTATACAAATTCAAGTTGTGTAACGATTCCAGACTCAAAGAATTGTTTCAGACATGGGAGGGTGGACAGAGATTTCCTTAACTGGAGATGGAAGCCTGAAAAATGTGATCTTCCAAGCTTTGATCCTCATGCTTTCTTAGAAATTGTCAGAGGAAAGACACTAGCTTTCGTTGGTGATTCAGTTGCTAGAAACCACATGGAATCACTGCTATGCCTCCTCTCAAAGGTCAGTTCATGTCTCTTTCATTTCTCTCCTCATGAACATAAATTATGAGATTTAAGCCTTTTACCGTACAATTTTGGACCTTTCGTCTCTGACATATTCAGGAGGTTGTCGGAATCAATAAACGACAGAGAACAAGTTGCATGCGTTAGAAATTTGCTTGTCACTTTAAGTGCCTCATCGGATAGGAATTCCAAGGTGGTGTTTGTTCATCAGTTTCCTTTTCAAAATGGCGAGTTTGGTTTTGAATTAATTGATGATTATGTTGGAAACAAAATCTTAGAAACAAAGTGGAAAGATGCTTAGCAACTGCTATTCTCATCTACGCTGATACCTAAATAAGCCTGAATTTCTGAGTGCAGCTTCATGCCAATCATGAGCTTTGTCTGTAAAAGGCAATTTACTGTATCAGAGCATGCAGTAGCTGTGATTGGAACAGCTTGGTTGCTATTTCTGTACCAATAAGGATCATTTCCTCTGCCCATATTGTGCTCACAGGAAAAGAGTTGAAAGTAACAGAATGTGTGAAGACATGTGACAGTTGTTAATAGCATTTATAGTAATTCTGTGGAAGTTAAACTCTCAACTAAAAGTTGCTTAACTATGTTTTGGTCTTCATATTGAATCTAAAAATGGTGTTTTCCCTGCAGGAGGAAGCTCCAAAGGATGTTTACAAGGATTCTGAAGATAGGAACCGGATATGGCA
>JANKOD010000001.1:22156947-22180573 GCA_026284645.1 Erythroxylum acuminatum | reverse complement strand
CTTCTTTTCCTCTATGCTGGATAATACTCCATCAGCTAAAGCTAGGTGAAGATTAGCTACAGCATTCCCATCCATCTCATTCCATTTTTCCTCTGTGACTCTAGCTGGCCGTTCACTAATGGCCGTCAGATAGTTATCTTTCCTCAAGATTGTCTTTATCTTCAACTTCCACAATGAGAAATTACTCCCATTAAACTTCTCAATCTCAAATTTTGCTGCCATTGCTTCTATCACGAATAGAATTTAGCTCCCACTATTTCACGTGAACAGTATCCGTATATATGAATAGTACCCGTACGTATAAATAGTACTTATACATATGAATAGTATCCATATATGTGAATAGTACTAAATTACAGTAACTGCACAGTTGAATGCTAAATTAAATGAATGAACAATTGTCACCTTTTGGTTACTATTCACCGACTTTCACTGTGCTCACCGGAACTCCGAACGAATTACGCCAAAAAATTCGTCGTTATTATCTGACCTCGATCTGATACCACTTGTTGTGAAAATTGACCAGATTAGAGTAGGTTCGCAGCTAAATAGGACTGAGGGAATAGTAATAAACACACAGATTTTACGTGAAAAACCTCCCAAATTAGGGGAAAAACCACAGACAAGGATAGAAGACTTTTACTATTGAAAAAACTGGAGAATTATAAGGAGAAAATAGACCCACAAAAATATACAAAATATTTTTGCCTCTCTCTTTTTCTCTCTTTTCTCTCTCACCTCACTTCTCTATATTTTTCTGCTCTTATTGCTTCTCTTCATGCTTCATCTCCTGCAACATATTTGGCCAGCCATCCCGTTAAATATTCAAAGATGGTGGGCACAACGGTGCCTACCATCTCTTTGTCAATTTTGGTAGGCATTCAACAATGGTTGGCAATGCTCATCGTTGTTGACAGAGACGGAGCCACAGTGGGGGCAATTGCCCCCACTGGTTCAAAAAAATTTTACCTAAAAAAATTATTATTTAAAATTTTTAACTAATAAAAAATTAAAATTTTGCTCTCATTAAAATTTTGCCCCCACTAAAATTTTTTTTCTTCTAGTGAAATTTTGCCCTCACTCAAAAAAATTTCTGGATCCGTCCCTGATTGTTGACGTATCTTTCATAATCTTAATAATGTAGATTAATGTGGAGATATTGGACTTTGCTTGCTCTAACTTATGCACAGCGTGGTTTTAGTTGGTTCAAGTTGCATAACTGATCAAGTAAAGAAAGCTTTGCTGTGAGATTCTTTATTATTTACCCAAAAAAAAAGAATTATGCTATGATTAAAGTGTGAAGAGTGAGAATTATGCTATGATTAAAGTGTGAAGAGTGGAGCAATAACACATACAAGCTTATCAGTAATAAAATTTACTTGTATCAGTGGCATCACTATTCACTGGAAAAGCAATATCACAAGCTTGTTGATAAGGCCCTCGGGACTTGGTGGGTTTGAGCTGACAATGTACAAAAACTCCAAACATCCAGCTGTTCTGTGAATTCTTAATATGCTTGATTAGCAAATGGACAATCAGCAGCTATGTTTATACATGTAGACTCTTATTAGCCTCCAAATTATGACTTTGCAACAATGATGTTTTACCATTTGAGGAGGTAGCCAAGTTACTTGAGCCAGACCCTGCAATAGACTTGTTCTTACGCTTTTCCCCAAAATACAGCATAGAACCCAAGAGATATAATAGTTGCTCCAACAACACTGCACAATGTGGAGTCCTTAGATGTTTATGAACTGAAAAAGAAACTACGGGAAAGGAAGAAAAAGATGATGATGATGATGAATTCGAGGGAAAATTTGATGTTTTCTTTCAATTGAAGAACTGTGTTCATACCTTCCAAGATCTAAAGCATTACCAAGAAATATGAAGCTCATAAGAGCTGCAATGCTATTAACACTGGCTTGAACATTGCAACACAAAGAGGAGCTTTTAAATACACACCCCGCAAGTGAATTACAAAAAACAAGGGCAAGTCGATCGATAACACCCTGCAAAACAGTAGAATTCTCTATCAGACCTCAGAAGATTCTGAGTTCCAAAAGCTCTTAGATATACCTCATAGAGTACTGCAGTCAAAGCTTCTAGTTTCCAAGAACCCAAGTTTTTTTTCTGCCAAAGCACATACTGGAGCAGCAATAATCATTCCCAACAAATTGTAGAAGAAGAATACAGCGATCTCTGCAGGATACATGTTTAATACCTGTGCCTGTAAAATTCAACACAAGTTGGTTTATTTCTTTCCAAAAATTTTCCAGAGCCTGCTTCTTGTAGCTGGCAATTGTTTAAGTAAAACCTTCAGGAGGTGGTCGAGTTGGTGGAGTGGGAAGGGCATGGGATCAAAAGGTCCTATATTTGAATCCCCTTACTTACGCTCTCTCGATTGAGCCTGTCATACAGGGCTTGTCTAGTGCGAAGTATTCAGTTAGCGTGATTTGTAGGCTATTGCGTCAATTCGAAGGTTTATCCAGTGAGCATTCAAAAGATAGCGGATGCGCGTTCCTCCGTTTCTTACAAAAAAACTGTTTAACTAAGCAAAATATTAATTAAAGATTGAATAAAATTGAAGAATTTGAATTATGGTTAAAAAAAGACTATAATTACTCATAAAAGAGTTTAAAGTTTAATTGAGAAAGAAAATTGATAAATAGAATTTAGAAGAATTTATTAATTTATAAAAATTGAATGATTTATTAATAAACTAATTAACTTTTAATGTTATTGAAGTAAATCAAACTAGAAAATTAAAAATTAGATATAAAAATTGGCTGGTTCAAAAATTTTATAGTTAAACTAATCAAACCGGTTGAGTTTTTTAATTATTAATAAAAAGTCATATAAGATTATGTAAATTGAATATTGTTATTGACATTAACAATCAAACAAATTTTAATTAAAAACAAAAAACAAAAATTACAAGCGTCAAGAAAGAAAAAAGAATTAGAACCATACTGTCCAAAATAAATATGATTTCTAGTCAGACTTGTTTTCATGGGCTGTGCTTCAAAGTTAAGAAGAGAATAATTAAATTTGACTACTACATATAACTCCAAAGATCACACATCACCACACCACAATCATTAATTAAGATTATGGTTGCTTTCACAATTGTCTAATTCAAAGAACAAATCATGAGTAAAAGATCACAGCATCACCACAATCATAAATTAAGATTATGGTTGCTTTCACAATTGTCTAATCCAAAGAACAAATCATGAGTATGGTTTCACTGTACAAGCAGACAGACAAGACAGGGCCTAGGGCCCGCAGTGCGTTAAAGAGAGATTTGTTATTATAGTTCCTAATATACATTATTAATCACTCCAACCATAGAGATTCCATTTTGCTTGCTCTAACTTAATGTATAGTATGCCCATATGAGTATTTGTCTTTACTACCTGCACAAGGTCATTTACATATAATAGGGATTATATTTGTGTCCATATTCAGTCTAATTCGAATTAAAGTCAAGATTAGGTCTAAATTTTAAGTCCAATTCAAACATTATCTTTAATTTTTGAGCTTTAATCGAACTCGAATTTAAGTATTTCGACTCAATTCAATTTAAAGTTTGAAAGTGTCAAGTAAATTTATTAAAATGATGCTATTTTTGAAATAACATTAATTTGTATTTGTTGGAAATGTTGAATTCTTACAAAAAAAATTTAAATATCAACTTTAAGTATTATTTTGATTTACTGATTCATTAAATTATTTACCCTATACATATAATCTCTATGTATGTGTTATGTTGGCAGTCGCAAACAAATTTTGATTTTGAAACAGAGGAACCCACAATCTCTAACTGTTAAAACTAAAGTCATGATTATATATATAATTTACATGTTAATGTTTTATTAAAAATTAAATAAATTATTATTTATAATAATGTTTTATATTGTAATATTATTATTTTTAATAAATTATTATTGATAATTTTATATTGTAATATTATTAAAATAATATACATTGCATTCAAAATATGGTTTATAAATTATACAGAATATAATAAGTATTTATTTATATCATTTGTAAAAACATTAAGATTAAAATTACATGTTTTGTAATTAAATTATTTAATTGTGACATTACATAGTCTAAATTGATAATTTATATATTAAAAATTGATGAAAACTCAATTCTATTAATATTTAAGGTACTCTCGAAACTTTAATTTTTAACTTGATACAATATAATAATGTTTTAAAAATTAGACTGGAAGTTAAAATAAGAGGTGTAAAATGTTTAATTAATATTAGACCACCTTAAAATTAACTAAAGATTGAATAAAATTAAAGAATTTTAAAATATGATTGAAAGACATTGTTTTTACTCATCGAAAAATTTGAAATTTAATTAAATAAAAATTAATTTATTTATTTTAGCTTATAATAACTTATTAATATACAAAAATTTAAACTGATCAGTTTAAACAATAAAAATTATTAAAATAAATCAAACCAAAAATTTGATAACTGGACTAAAAATTAAACGGTTAAAAGTTTTTAGATTTAACGGCCGAATCGGTTAGATTTTTTAATTCTTGTATATAATAATAAATACTAATTTATAATTTTAAGAAATATTGAAAGGAGAATTCATACCTTTTATCTAATGTCATTGATGGGTAAGACGCCTTTTATGAGACACAGACGGTCAAGTAAGACAACTGCAAAAGATGGAAACAGAAGCCAAATATGACTTTTAAAAAAGGCGGCGCCTGCCAAATATGACTTTTAAAAAAGGTTGCCAAGATGAAGAGCTCCGCCGAGGAATACGAAGCTCATAAAAGCTGCAAACCGGCGACTGTCAGTTTTCCTGAATGATACTATATAAACTGGACATTTTGGTCCAGTTATTCACTATATATCTTCATAGGCATTGCAGTGGTTACTCGGCAAAAGAGGAGCCTTTCTGTTGGACGAACCTTCACTTTCCAGGGCCATGTTCCTCTCCTTTATCTGTCCCCACATCACACTATAAAACCCAATTGCGATAATGAGAGAACCAACCACACTGCAATACGTAGAGCATGGAACCATTATTTCATTGGACTTTTTGTATACTTTCCGAGTTGCTAATACTGAAATCTGGATACTAACATGTTTAATACCTGCCAAGGTAAAGGGTATCACCAAGGATTATGATAGTCATAAATACTGTAATGGCGATTTCCAGTGGCCTGAACATTGCTACAAATACAGGCCCCTTCCAATGCAAGCACCAAGTCTGGATCGCAATCCGGATCAAACTCCCAAATACTGCCTACAACAAATCACAGACAATCAATCCAAAAACTTTGTGAAGTTCCATAGATGAAACTGTAACCTTTTCCACTCACCGAGCAGACTATGAAAATTAGTTCAGTGCCAGGCTTTATTCTCCATGCGTATGGATCTCCTTCGAAGATGACTGCAAAAACCGCAGCTTGGATTGTGACAAAGAAGGTGAAGAAAAAGACTATGGTCATCCCTTCAGGATACTCCTTAACTGTGGCTCCCTAGATGTAAAAATGCAATTGTAGTCATACAAACAAATGGCTGATTCTTTAATTTTACTTTTTCTGAGTTAGATGCAAGAAAATGGTTAATTATAATTTCATTTTACCTGCAGAATGGTCCATACTGCAGCTAAAATGGAAACGATTAGAAAAAGGAAACCTCCAAGGATCCAATCTGATTGCTTTGACAGAAGAAGGAGCTGGTGATAGGATCCTGAAGTTGAAGTCATCCAGATTGCAGGGCCTTTATATAGAGTCACAAGAAATGCTCCTGCTACGGATAAAACTGCTCCAAGTGACTTTGCTTGGCCGGTTGATCTCCTTAAATCCAGAGCTTCCATCCTGAGTAATTCCAAAATCATCAGGCTACTAAACCTTATAGACCCATGTTGATGCCAGAGTCGTACCTACCTACCTGAAAATGACTGCAAGCAGGAAAGTGAAAATCGGTATAAGGTTGGCCATCGCAGACAAAAGAGTAGGGGAGCTCAATTTGATGCCTATTGAAGACAGAATCTGACCGGTACTCCTGCCACAGAACTACACTCTTCAGCTTGAACCGATCACACAAATTCTCACAAATTCTATTAAGTTCTCTAACATATCTTACCCTATTAAGGCCAAAAGGAAGAATCTACAGAGAAGTGGAAAAGTGAGAGGAGCTCTTCTCCGCCTGAAAACAAGAGGTTTAAAATCCTGTAAAGGAGTGTAACTAACCTAACCAAATATGGAAGCAAGGAACAGGGGATTTTAAGATGGAAGAAACATAAGAACCTGTGGAAGATGAAGTAAGGAAGGAGGATTATGGTACCAAGAGCATTGGAGTATACAACAGAAACAAACTCGCTCATTCCTTCAACTAAGGCAGCTTTGTTTATAATGTACACAGCAGCGTCCGTAAAGTCCAGTGTCAACATTGCTGCGAAGGGTACTACTTCCCATATCCAAGAAGCCATGTCCACTGTCCTATCTCAAATTCCCGGAAACCTTCAGGCAGCAAGGAAAGAGAAGGAGAAGGAGTTTCTAGTTGTAAAAGGTCAACGGTTAACAGTGATGAAACTATAAAAAAAATGGGGGTTAGCTAGGCTCCATTATGGAACGTCTCAAAGCTTGGAGGAAAATACAAGCATATAAATTATTGCGAGTTTTATTATATATGATTAAATATTGGAAAAAAGATATTATTTTTATAAAATAAAAATTTTATTTAATAAAGATAATTGTTAATAACTAATAATAATAATTGTCTAGTTATTTTTTAAATATTTAGAAAATTTTAAACTCTTTATTTCAGTTTTTCTCCTAAGCCACACAACAGATTCTGAGGTGAATGTAGAAGTTAAAAGCTTGCTGATTAGTTTTCTTGCCAAACTGAATGGCACCAAGGGCTTCCTTGATCCTAGTTTTGGCTGGAATAGCATGACTGATACCTGCCTTCAGGGTTGGGAAGGTGTTACATATGAAGGTGAATCAGTGACACAAATAAAACTCGTCGGTTCTGGACTTTCCGGAGAACTTGATGAAGGTTCACTTTGCATGGCACCTCTTAACATTCCTGACCAGCTGCCAACTGGGATTGAAAATTGCAGAAACCTGAGTGTTTTGGTGATTGGAAATAACAAAGTTTTCAGGAATCCTTCCTGACACACTCTCCATGCTAAAGAACCTAAAAAGACGATGTTTCAAACATTATGTTCACTGGTAACTTGCCAGAGTTGTCCAAGATTTCAGGCCTCAGAAATTTTCTGGCAGATCATAATCGAGTTTTTTTTTTTTTTTTGAAAAGCAGATCATAATCGAGTTACAGGTAAGATACCAAGCTTCGACTTCTCCAATTTTGATAGGTTCAATGTTTCCTTCAACAACTTCAGCGGTCCGATTCCAAACACCAATGGGGATGCAACGAGAGCAACTTCATGCACAACCCTTTGTTTGGACCACCACTGTGAAATCTTTGTGCAATTTCACAGAGAGTTCACCAATTCCTTCAGGTGAGGGGAAACTCGGAGGATAGCTTCAAAAAAAGAGATTGTTACTCTGGTTATGGCATATTAGCCCTCTTCTTCATCATCCTCATTGCTGGAAAGATCTATACGAGCAGGAAAACAGAAGAGAAAGGTAATGAAGTAAACGAAACTGTGTTAGTTCATGACAATTTCAAAGATCCCAGTGCTCTATCAGGTGATCATAAACCTGTGACAAATGCATCAGTCCCTTAAGTAACTTCAGTTCAAAGTGCTATTGTTTTTTTGACTTTGATGGCTCAATTTCTATCCCAGGGAAGAAATGAGAATGAGAAGAATTTGTTAAGTTATAAAAGAACTCCTCTTCAAGTATATGAAAATAAGAGGGGAGAAGTTCTTTTATAACTTAACAAACTCTCCTCATTCTAATATCTTCCCAATATGGGATAGAAATTGAGCCACCAAAATAAAAAAATCAACAAATCGAAATTGGTGGTTCAATTTGGTGGCTCAATTTTTATCCCATATTGGGAAGTTATTAGAATGTGAGGAGTTTGTTAAGTTATAAAAGAATTCCTCTCCTTCCTATTCTCATCCATCCCAAAATTTGATATATACTTAAAATTTGTACACATATTTAGTATTCCCTTTTTAACAAGAGCAGACTGCCTTAAATGATGCTTAGAGACTAGGCACAATTGGCCGCTTCGTTATCAATTTTCGGGTGTGTTCTTTTCTTATCTCTTTTATTTATTCCACATTTATAGTATTCAATATTATTTGTGGGGTACACCATTCATATACACGGGTTAGGTTGTGATAAATACACCGTGCACGTAATTTCTATTTAAGAGATCGAGTTTTAAATGGGACCGTTTGTGACCTCTCCGTCTTTTCCTGAGATTTTACGTAGAATAGTAACACCGTCTTAGGAGTCCGTTTGACGGTCTTTCTTAGGCATTACTGAATCGGTTCACTCCACTAATTGTTTACTTTAGAGGAAAAAATTACTCGATTTTTCCCGACAAGTGCAACCGCCTCTTCCTTACTGATCGTTCTTACCAATCCGGTAGTGAATTGCTAAACTTTGACAAATTGTTGAGAGCTCATGCTGAATTGCTCGGTAGAGGAAAACATGGTAGCTTTTATATGGAATGCTCGAGGAGGGAGATAAGGTGTCTGTCAAAAAGGATTAAGAACTGCGAAATTTCGAGTGACTAATCTAAGATTTAGAATGCAAAGGATATACGAAGTGAAGCATCCAAATGTATTGACACCTCTTGCCTTCTACTCTTCAGATCAAGAGAAGCCATTGGTCTGCGAATTTCAACAGAATGGATGTCTCGCTGAGATTTATCCTTGGTAGCTACACAATCTCTCCATGTTCTTGCTGCAATAATTTCTGGCACAGGACATTCTCTTTTCAGGAAGCCAACTTGGTCGAGACTTCGGTTGGGCAAGCAGACTTGGGGTTGCAGACCATTGCTGAAGCAATATCCTACATGCATCGAGAACTTTTCGATGACGGGATTGCTCATGGAAACCGGAAATCATCCGACATCTTTCTGAACAATAAGTTGGAACCTTGCGTAAGCGAATATGGACTCAAGGACGTTGATAATCAGGAGTCCTCCTCCATAGCTGCCAATGTTACGAGTTTCAGAGGCCTGCAACGACCAGTTACAAGTTCATCAAATGGCTTCCAAGAAGACATCAATGGTTTTGGGCTGGTCATGCTCGGGCTACTAACTGGTAAGCTGACACAGACTAAAGGAGAAAGGCCGACGACAAACCAAGTCGTTCAAATGATTAGAGCCTTAACGGATGAGGAACAAAGATCTGCAGCTACTGAGCCATGAAAGGTCAATAATTAAACTTTCGAAAGCTGAATTATGAACTTAAACTGACATTGACATGTGTAGAGAAAACGTTGTTCGATTATATATCTGTGTTCAACTTCAAATCCAGTTTAACTCCAGAAAATATCATTTCCTTTCTGCAAATCACATTTGCAGCTTAGATAACATATGGTCGAGCCAGATTTGCCATCTCTAGGCACATCAAACTTTAAAAACAGGTTTATGTAACATCAATATGGTATGCTTTAAATGTCACAACACTTTCAAACTTGTATTAAAGTTGAGATTTGGAGAACATCAATGTTGAGAAATAAAGATGAAGCAATGTCTCATGTTCTAGACGAAGCTTCTCCAATAGAAATTGACATTTCAAGCAAAAGATATGGAGTTTTTATATAGTTTCAGAAATTTTACAGAAGCACTTTAATCTTCAAAATTCTCAAAAACATTATATAATTTTATTTTCTTAAACTTTAATTAAAAATACTAATCAAATATACGTGTGGTAAACATCAAACTTAATTATATTAATCAAATACTATTTACACGACGATTCTAACGTACTGTTAAATTCGAATTAAACACATTAAATTCTATTTGAACTAAAAATTTATTATAATTATCTTAAATTATTAATTTAAATCAAATTTTGATTAATTTGAATTATTGTATTTGTAATATTTCATTAGCCTATATATTTATTGTTCATATTATATTTATTTTTTCGTTATTTTTTAATTGAAGTATAAAAATCTAAAAATTAGAAAAAAATTAAATTTATTAAACTATAAAAGATGATGTCTTTTACTTTTATGTTTTTGTTGCAATCATTGTTGCTTGTAAGGGAGACTTAATGATTGATTAAGCGAAGATACAGCTATTTTGCTTAATGTCTTTGTAATAACCCTTTTCACCAGGAACATTATTCTTTCTTCTAATCACCAACCACTCAATCACTTCCACTTCACCGTATCTCGCCACTAGCAGTCAGTGAAAACGACGTTAACATTGAAAGTTTGGACGAGTGACTTATTTTAATTTATAAAAGTTTATTAATTTATAAAAATTAACTGATTAATTAATAAACTGTATTTTAATTTATAAAAGTTTATTAATTTATAAAAATTAACTGATTAATTAATAAACTGGTCATTTTTTAACAACATGAGTTATTGAAGTAAATATAACTAAAAAGTTAAAAACTGAACTGAAAAAATTGGTCGATTTAAAGTTTTTACGTTAAACCGATTGAATTTTTTAATCACTAATGCAAATACTAGTTGAATAGAATTATGATATTAATTTATTTAAAAATATGTTATTTAAGAATTCTTATATACATTTTTTCCTATGCATAGTTGAAAAGTATTAATTATAAATTTTATTGTTGTAAAGAACAATTATTATCAATATCAATGTTATTAAAAAATCATAAAATGCACTTGATTAGAACCCTATTGTTATTGATACATTAAATAATCTATTAAAAATTAATTATTTTAAATTTGTTAGGTATATTTGATAATTTATTCAATACATATTCGAAGAATATTAATTATTGTTAAGATATATGGTATATATCTTATTATTTGGTTTTGGTATTTTTTGATAATTAGACATCTAAGATAATGTTGATGAGTTTAAAATTCAAATCTAAGTTTTTTTTTAAACGAAATTCAAATCTAAGTTAATTGAATTTGATTGGAGATAATCTTCTAGTTGTGATAGAGTTCTATCTTTAATTAATGTATATCTTGACAAGAAGTATGTATATTACGTTTGGGGTACTGCTGGAATTTCGGATGAGTGGTAAAGGGTTTTTGGATGGACATTGGTCTTTGCTGTGTGGTATTTTGGTATGATAATTGACAACTATCTTGAGTGCTCTTTGGAGGGTGCGTCAATTGTTTTTTTTTTGTGAAAAATTCCTGAACTGATTTTAGAGTTTCTGGCTTTGGTGAGACAGACAGTTGTGTTTATGAGTGAGTATTGTGAGTGCCTTAGGCATTGTGTGAATTGATGGGTTATTATTGAAGATGTGAGCTGTTTGTTTGTATGTTCTTTGGTGGTGTGTTTCTTGCTTGATTGATAACAATTAAAGGGTGCAGTACATATTTTTTTAGTAGGAGATTCACGACTCTGTATTGATCGTGTGAAGATTGCTCATGTTGGACTGTCATCCTTGTGGAGTGGTGCACGGTTGGATTGATTGTCTGTGAACAACTTTCAGATCTCTTTTGGAGGAGCTAAACCTATAGGAAAGTTGTTCTGTTTCAATCTCAGTTGTGTTCAAATTTTGCTATTAAATTTTTTCAGATACTTGTATTTTTTATTTATTGTTTTTCAATTAATATATTGTTGAGATAAATCCTTTGTTAAGGTTAATACGAGGCGGTCGTATTATTGAGTGCGAAATTACTTTCACGGGTAGTGAGAACGAGGGATAGTGTCAAGGGTTGAGTGATGTCGACTCAGTAAAGCCTTGTGTAAAAATTATTGTCGTTAGTGAAAGTATTAAGCTGGGTGAAGATCCCGCAGATATAGGCAGGGTGTACCGAACTGCGTTACCAAATCTCTTGTGCTTTTTATTATTTTGCTTTTGATTGCTTTTGTTTTCATTTCTGCTAAAGACGTTCACGGTAAAATTGAAAAGTTTGCAAAACTACTACCACTTTCAGTTTTTCAATTATAAATATTAGTTATAAAAAACAATTATTATAATTTTTAAAGTTATTAAAAATGATAAAATAGTGAACAATACAATTATAGTCCAAAAAGAAAATATAAATTTAATCCAAAACTTACCTCTAGTTCCCTTTAAACTTAAGAAAAAGAAGTGATACATCATACTTGTATCATTCAATAAAGACATATTAAACCCAGCACTTTTAAAATAAATATCTTAATCAATCTAGGAACCTTTCAAAGGTAGCATCAAGATGATATTAATAAACAAATCAATCTTTTTCTATTAATTTTATTTAATTCGAATAAAAAAAGTCGAAAGCACTGCACATGATTTTCTCAAGGATTCGGTCTATTTAATTATAATTCCACTTATAATACAATTTCCCTTTAAATCATATTTATAAATTAAACATATTTCTATAAGGTGTACGGTTTGGTACCACGTCTCTTGTCATAGATAATTAATAACATTTTCAAATTTAACGCCTGAACAAAATTTTTATTAAAATATTATTTTGTTTTTGTTTTTGTTATTACTGTAACTTAATTTTTAATTGTTAATTTATTATGTAATTTTATAAAATAATATATATTCTCAATGATCTATTTGATATATATATATATTAAATTATTAAATTTCTAATAATATATAATTTTATAAAAATTATATATACTAAATAATCTATTTGGTGTATATAAAAATTAATTTATTAATTTACTAAATTATAGTAATATAATAGTGTATATAAAAAATAACAAAAAATACTACCAAATCTTTAGATAGAATGGCATTTTCAAAAGAAACTCATTTATTTAAAATGTTTTTCGGTAAAGTATTTCTGTCCATTTGGTTTGATTACATTAAATCTTCTGTTTAAGTTACTTTATTATAATTATGTTTTATTTTATATAAATGTGTAGATAAGATTTGATAGAATATGATAGGCACATAAGCACATCATAACCCAAACAGAAAATCGGATCCCTGATTTGAGGACCGTATTGATCAAGTTGTCAACGGTTGATGCAACTACTTTGTCAGCAGTCATTCCTACACCTAGATGCACTGAAACATTGCCTTGTTAAGAGCCACGGGTGGAGGGCTTCAATAAGCCCTTGAGAGCTCCGCAAAGAAGCCTACATAGGACAATACGACATTGTCGCTTATAGTTGACTAAACTGGCTCTCACGCGCCGCAAAGGCTCGTGGGCACCACTTCCGGTTCTTTTTGGCATCCTTAGCCTCTCCTTTGGAAACTGCTGTCGCTGCCACCCTTCTGTTTAGATTCCACCCGGAGCCATCACTTAGGCCCTCAGAGTCATCTTTTTATAGTGCTTTTAGAGAGAGAAACAACTTGGTGCTTGTTTCATTTTTCTTTAGGGTTGGTGTGAGTATGATGATATCCATGTTCAATGATCTTTTATAATATTCGTTCATGGTGGACTCTTTCAAGTATCAAGATTAGTAAAGTTTTTGGGACTTTGGTGTTTCCCTACATGTCAGCTTCTCTCATTATTGCTCAATCAATGGATTCGGTTTGATATTATACAAGAAAATTTGTGTTGTGCAGCACCAACTCCTTCTACTGTCTTCTAGTGGAACTTTCTGGTTTTGGAACTTCAGACAAGCAGAAAAGGGGAAAGAAGTCTTGGGTTTTATTGGGTTTGCATCAATGCAAGGAAAACGGTTCAGCTTTGTGCATTGTTCATCTGCAATGTCTTCTTCTTCGCGTCATCTTTGAGCTACAAAGAGCGTTTATGGAGTTTCGGTTTTGTATTTGTGGGATGTGAGAGAGCAAAGAGAGTAGATTGGTTTTGGAGGCTGCTCATCCGAAGATGTCGCGAATTCAGTATCAAATCAAGCAGAGAGATGGGGTTTTGAGATATTCACCGCCTCTTTTTCCTTATGCAATGTCTCCATATATTAGAGAATCAACCCCTTCATCACCACCTTCATCTTCATCTTCTGGTACTAGAATTAGCCCTGCTGTTCTTTTCGTTATAGTGATTCTTGCTGTACTTTTTTTCATCTCTGGTCTGCTCCACTTACTTGTTAGATTCCTTATAAAACACCCATCTTCCTCGGCTGAATCTCAGTCCAGTAGGTACCCAGAAATCTCTGGTTCAGATGCTCTCCAAAGACAGCTTCAACAACTTTTCCATCTCCATGATTCTGGTCTGGATCAAGCTTTTATTGATGCTCTTCCTGTTTTTCAATATAAAGAGATAATGGGTCTAAAAGAGCCTTTTGATTGTGCTGTTTGCTTGTGTGAGTTCTCTGAGAAAGACAAACTAAGACTGCTTCCTACGTGTAGTCATGCATTCCATATCAATTGCATAGATACCTGGTTACTATCGAACTCCACTTGCCCTCTTTGTAGAGGAGCCCTTTTCACTCCTGGGTTTCCAATGGAAAACCCAATATTCGATTTTGATGATTTCAGAGACGATGAAGGTTGTAATGCAGAAAATGGCTTAACATCTACTCAGAAAACTGTAGAAATTGAAGAAATCGTTGTTGACAAGGAGGTTTTGCCTGTTAGACTTGGTAAATTCAGAAAGCTAAACGACGGAACAGAGGAGGCAGGGGGAGAGAGTAGCAGCAGTAATCTGGATGCAAGAAGATGTTTCTCAATGGGCTCATATCAATATGTTCTTGGTAATTCAGACCTTAGGGTGGCTTTCTCAAATGACCGGCAACCCAGTGATGCTAACCTTCCAAGAAACGCATATCAGAGTAGGAATCTATCATCACCTGATGGTGAATTGGAGGGGAAGAAGATCAGCAGTATGGCCAAAGGGGAGAGCTTTTCAGTGTCTAAAATCTGGCTTTGGTCTAAGAAGGGTAAGTTCTCAAGCTCTTCAGATGCTAATAACAGTATACCTTCTCTTAATGTTGAGTTGCCATGGATGAGTAGAACACAGGACAAATGAAAGTTAATTTCCTCCGTGGTATTTACTTAACCATAGCTTCATTGCTCAGATCATATTTGGTCCTCCTCTGTTTTACACTTAGTTGATTATTCAAGACATATTTCAGAATTTGTCACCTCTTGTTGAGAGGAGGAGCAGAGCAATACAGTATACGATGGAGATTACAAGTTTTCTGTGATTGTTCTGTGCTGAAAGCAAGACTAAATCTTAATTGCAATTTTGGTAACATCAATAGCAGAACGTATCATTTCTAAAGAGACTGTAACATCAACTTTGAAATTGGGATCTTTTTATCATAATTAAAGTCCGAACCTTTCAATAAGTGTTCATACACAAATGCTTTCCACATTATGCACTTGATCTAAGAAAAGAGACCAAATGCTTTTGCTTTTATTGTCTTTTGAGACATGGTCTAGAGAGTCCTTCAAGATTTCAATTTTATCATTATTAAATAATCATAAATCAATTTATAAATATTAAAATTTTATATAAAAGGGAAATATGTACTATCTTCAGGAATTACTTTTATTCCATATTCACATCCCTTTCGGGACAATGTGTACTCAGAACCTTTTGTGTTCTGTATGAACCGTTCCTTTCATTTGGGGCAATGATGGTGGGATCCAAGAAAGGAATGTGACCAAAAATTGTATAAGTTCATATTTAAATGAAACCCTTTAATTCAAATCTTGGATGTTGTGGGGTCAATTCTATAACTCATCCCCATGTGGTCATGTTGAAACTAAAGCCCTTTTCCCCATATAATTAAATCAACCAATATTTAATTTTTGTGCATCAATTTTGAGGAGTCTACATTAAAAATTATTCAAGTTGGTCAAATGAGAACAAAAAAAATTAAAGTGATGGATACCACAAAAGGTTAAAAAATAAAGTTGGAAAAAGAAGGAAAAAAAAGATAAATTATAGATGAGTTTTAAAAAGTAAAGTTAAATTTATTAGATTTTGGTTTAATATATTACTAATGTTTTTTTAACTTCTTAAAATTATAAAAAAATTATAATTTTAATTATACAACATTTGTTTTTCCTACCATTAACTTTTGTTATGATTTATAATAAAAATTAATAACAAAGGGAAATGCGTTATAAAATTAGAACTATATATAATTTATTAATACTAGGCTGAGTCGTGAAGTAACTAATAGAGATTGCTCCCTTGAAAAGTTACCTTTACATTCAACCTATTTATTTTTTCTCTCTCACAGTGAATAAATGGGTTTGATATAAAGGGAACAGGATGAATAACAATTTTGGGAACAAGTGAATACACCCCTTTTCTTTAGAATGTAATCACATGTTCTCAAAATTAAAGTTCTCCTGCTCCCTTTACATTCAACCTATTTATTTTTTCTCTCAATTTTGAGAATGGGTGATTACATCCCCTTTCTTCGGAATGTATTCACCTGGTCCTAAAATTGTTGTCCCCCTATTCCCTTTTCATCCAACCGATTAATTTTTCTCTCTCCCAATTAATAAATGGGTTGGATTTAAAGGGAACAGAGAGAACAACAATTTTGGGAACAGGTGAATATGTCCCTTTTCTTCGAAACGTAATCACCTGTTTCCAAAATTGTGTGTCTCACCTGTTCTCTTTACATTCAACCCATTTATTTTTTCTCTCCCAGTTAATAAATGAGTTTGATGTAAAAGGAACAGGTGGAATAACAAATTTGGGAACAGATGAATACGTCCCTTTTTTTTGGAATATAATCACCTGTTCTCAAAATTGTTGTCCCTCCTATTTCCTTTACATCCAACCCATTTATTTTCTCTCTCTCTCTCAGTTAATAAATGAGTTGGATGCAAAAGGAACATGGGAAACAACAATTTTGGGAACAAGTGAATACGTCCTTTCTCTTTGGAACGTAATCACTTGTTCTCAAAATTGTTGTCTCCCTGTTCCCTTTATATCCAACTCATTTATTTTTTCTCTCTCCTAATTAATAAATTGATTGGATATAAAAAGAATATGAGAATAACAATTTTGAGAACAGGTCAATACGTCCCTTTTTTTCGGAAAGTAATCACCTGTTCCTAAAATTATTGCCCCTGTTCCCTTTACATCTAACTCATTTATTTTCTCCCGATTAATAAATGAGTTAGATGTAAAGGTAACAGATGAATACGTCATTTCTCTTCGGAACATAATCACCTGTATTTAAAATTGTTGTCCTATCTGTTCTCTTTATATTTAACCTATTTATTAATTCTATTTATTTTTTTCTCTACTAATTAATAAATAGGTTGGATGTAAAAGAAACGAGGGAAATAATAATTTTGAGAACAAGTGAATACGTCCTTTTTCTTCGGAACGTAATCACCTATTCTCAAAATTGTTGTTCCTTTGTTTCTTTTATATGTAACTAATTTATTTTTTCTTTCTCCCGGTTAATAAATAGATTGGACGGAAAAGAAATTTTGAGAACAAGCCAATTTGTCCATTTTGCAAAAAAAAAAAAAAACGTAAGGCTCTTAATTATAGCATTTCTTTAATGTCAATGACTTAATTGTCCTCTAATGACATACAAGTTTCGGCGCCACACGTGTCGTGTTCTGCTCTCGGAATTACTTATCCGTGACTAGATCGCGACACGTATCTTATACCTTTCATTTCCGTAGTCTCACTCAAGTTATGGACGGTGGGTCCGCAACCCAAAGGAATCTCTTTCTTTTTTTTTTCAGATTACTTCACTTAAAGGAGAAAATGAGAAAAGCCTGAATGATTGTCTTATTCAGAAGGACAAACAAAAATATGATATATCTATTGTGTATAATAAATATCTTATTTCCATTCAACCTTATTCTAATTAATTTGTATTTTAATAAAATTATATCATTTTCAAATTACTAAAAAGAGACTCTTAGTTTGTGTATAAATACAATATTACTTAAATTTGTTTTATAATTTATGTGATAGAAAATTTTAATTATTCTATTTTTTTTCTTTTTTAGCAGTTATTATTACTATTATTATTATCACTTTTATGTTTATTTAATTTCTTTTATTATATCTTCATGTCAAAATTGCATACGAGTTTATAAGAAATAACCTCTTTATTAAATTAAGATAAGGCTATATCCGTCTAAGTTTAAAATGAAATCTCAAGTATTTTCAAAAGGGTAATTGTGATTTTCCATTATAAGAAAAACAAATCTCTTTAAAACTGAGTGCTCCATTTTGGATGGCTGGAGAAGGAAAGGAAAAGGTAACACAAGGATGGATAAGGATAACCTTCATGAGCGGTGGGAATTGAAGCAAAAGCTTATTAACATTGTGTTCTTTGTTGAACTAACATGGAATGTTTGGTATCCCAATTTATGTTACATGGGACAACAGCCCATGCTTGTCTGTTACCAGTATTGTCACGATCAATCCAAAAAAAAGGAAATGATGGGTTGATAGACAGTCGTTGGTGGTTTTGATTGATGTTAAAGAATATTATGTAAAGATATTACGTTGGAATCCTAAAATGCAGGTCAGTTGGTAAGAAATTTATTTCGGCTTAAATGAGATTGTAGGTTTGAACCCTTTTATATATGCAGTCATTTAAAACTTGAGACCAGAGTTTTGTTTCTTGTAAAGGACCTACTCAGTTTAAGTGGGGATTAGTTTAGATTAGGATAGCTTAAGCCTAAAACACCTCGTAGATAACAAAAAATTGTTCTGTTGAGACTCAAATTTCTAAAAGGTTTTGATTGGGTAGGTTATATTAAAGTTTTAAAAATCGGGTCGGAATATTTGATTCGACTGAAAAAAGATTAAATTGGCCAATTTTTATGTATAAAGATTATTAGGTAAAATCGAATTAGACTGCTGACTGGTTTAAACTTTTTATGATCGAACTGGACAATTCGATTCAGTTTTTAAAACTTTATTGATTGTTAGTAAAATAATATATTTAAAATTTAAAAGATTTAATTAATATTATACTGTTATAAAAATTAAATCATTTAATTTTTTACACAATTCTTTTAATTAATCAACAGCCTTTGGCCTTTACAAAATCAAACAGAAGATAAATTAATGTAAAAAGAAAAAAGAAAAAATAGGTGATTAATTTATATACTAAATAAAAACAAGTGAAAAGTGAAAAGAAAAAAGAAAGTCAACCTCTCGTATATCATATCTCACGGCTCCTCGCCACTTACCCTTCTTTACTGCCCTCTCAACGTATGGCGTTGCACTACTGCACCCACCGCCAATTTTGGCGGCGTCTGTTCTTGTTTCACCAATTTCCGTTGTCACCGTGCAACAATCACGTAAAAGCCCGCAAGTCTCTGTCAAAATCCATGGAGGTCTTTCCGGAAATGGAGTACCTGGACGTAAATCCTCGGGTAAAGATATCATCGTCGATATGATCAGTGCTCGCCATACCTTGATCGAAGTTTAGCGCATAACTCAAAGGATCGTACTTGAATTTCTCGGTCCCATGTTTGTTCCTCCTTCTGCTAATCTTTCTCAAGAGCGTTTTCCACTTAGGACGACCTGCCACAACCGCCGACCAGTCCTGCACCGTCTTCCACCTCCTGTTCCACCACTTACCGTTTTGTGCGGTGGTGGGTGAGGAGGGGTGTCCTTCAACGGACCCAATCCTTTGCCAAAACATTGATCCGAAATCACCGCATGTTCGTTTAGGTTTTGTAAACGGGAAGCAAAAGCAACAGCCTCTCTTTCTAAAAGCCATATCTTGGATGTCATCGTCGTTTGAGGCGTCTGGCGGTGCCAACGGCGACATCGTGAAGGGTCACTAAATGGGTTTTCGCAGAGGAAGAGAGAGAGAGAGAGAGTGAGGGAGAGGGAGGCAAGAGACAACAAACGACGATGTTGGTTGTTGTTGTCTCTGCGAACCCTAGCCCTCCACGGCCAAGATGTTTCCTTTGGATTTTTGTGTCTATCTCTCTTGAGAGGAACACACACTCTCTCTAACGTATTTAAACGTATTGAGAGAGAGACAGTTTCGGGGATAATAATGGAGGCGGTAGTTAGTTGTTACTTGTTAGTTCGCAACGGAAATGGTGGTGGTAGTTACGGACGTGCCGGTCGGCTGCCAGTTGTGCATGGGAGAGGAGAGTAGTGGCAAAATTGATAATATACTGCATCACTGTCTCTATTTATACATACAACTTGGAACAGCTCAACACTATGTATATATTTTGTTAATTATATATATATATATATAATTTGGGATTTTTATACAAAATTCCAAATTATGTGCAATAAATATTAATGATAATAGAAGGGTTTGACCAATTATATTTGTTGTGTTCACGATCAAGAATTATATTCAAATCACTTTTTAAAGGATAATATTATTATCGCCCAGAAAGTCATTCACACGATGCGCTGAAAGAAGGGTTCAAAAGCCTTGATGGCCATTAAGGTGGACCTTGAAAAAACGTATGACCGACTTCGCTGGGACATCATCCAAGACACCTTAGCGGACATAGGGTTTCCGGCCGCTTTAATCTCGGTCATAATGCATTGTGTTACGACGGTAACTTTGTAAGTTGTGTGGCAAGGTCAAGTAATGGCGCCCTTTCGCCCTTCCCACGGCCTTAGGCAAAGTGACCCGCTCTCACCTTATCTCTTTGTTTTCTGCATGGAACGTTTGGGTCAACTTATTTTGCACAAGGTGTCCCATGGCCTATGGAAACCAATTCGATTTAGTCCTACAGGGCCACAGTTATCGCACCTTTTCTTCGTCGACGATCTCGTCCTCTTCGCGGAAGCCACGGTCGCTCAATCCTACGTTCTTGCTAGGACCCTGGACGAGTTCTGCCAAGCTTCGGGTCAGCAAGTGAATACTGACAAAACTCGAATCTTCTTTTCAAAGAATGTGTCTCCCGCTTTTTGTTGTCAAATTAGCCACGACTTACACATCACCTGTGTGAACAATTTGGGGAAATATCTTGGCGTTCCTTTACTCCACGAGCGGTCCTCCCGCCACACGTACCAGCATATCATTGATACTGCTCACCAGAAGCTAGCAAGTTGGCGAGCCAAGGTCCTGTCTTTCGCAGGAAGAGTCACGCTAACTCAGTCTGTGATAGCGGCCCTTCCCACCTATACCATGCAAACTGTTAGACTCCCATGACAACTTTGTGACGACTTGGAGAGACTTATGTGCGATTTTATCTGGGGCTCTGCAGGTGACCAACGAAAAGTGCATCTTGCTAATTGGGATACTGTTTGTCAGGCCAAGCAAGCCGGGGATCTGGGCCTTAAACGCATCCGCTCCTTTAATGATGCCTTGTTGTCCAAGTTAGGTTGGGCCTTGCTCACACAGCCACAAGGTCTTTGGGTTCAGGTTCTCCATGCTAAATATCGGTTCGACCCTCACCATATCCCTACTACTTTAGCGCGAGCGGGGGCTTCGTCCACCTGGCATGGTATGGGTGTGGCTTGGCCTCTGCTTCACAAAGGTCTTTCCTGGCAGTTAGGAAATGGCCAACGTACCCGATTCTGGACGGATACTTGGGTAAAGGACTGGGGTCCACTTCTGCAGGTGACAATTTCCCCAATCCCCGAATGCGCCCTTGCTGCCTCTGTTGCGGATTATTGGAACACCGATAGCACCTCGAAGTGGAGCCTTTTCCAGCACTACCTCCCTTCCGCAGTTTGTCTGGCCATCATGGAGCTTTCCCCCCACTCCCGGTAGTGTCGAGGAAGATACACTACAGTGGGGCCCAACAACAAATGGTCATTTCACCGTCGCGTCAGCTTATGACTTACTTGAGGAGCGGCCCTTGGATACTCATAGCCACCTTTGGGAGTTAATTTAGAAATGGGCTGGGTCGCAGCGAATTCGGACCTTCCTCTGGCTTATGGCCAAAGGCAAGCTGCTGACAAACCAACAACGAGTGCATCGTCACCTGGCTATGGACAGCAGGTGTCATTACTGTGGTCAGGAAGAATCTATCTTACACATCCTGCGGGATTGCCCGCGAGCTACAGGCTTCTAGGCAAAATTTCCCCTGGCATTGGGGGATCCGGACTTCTTCCTCCATGATGTCATGCCTTGGGTTTCCTCCAACCTTACAAAGCACCTCCATGTGCGCCATTCTGCTTGGCCGGTTGTTTTTGGTGTCGCCTGTTGGTTCCTCTGGTACTGGAGAAATCAAAGTATTTTTTAGCCCGATTTTGTTTAGCCAAAAGCGAGCGACAAGGTCGTACTGGAGTATTTAAATTGGATCGACAGGGCCAGCGTAGCGGAACGATGTGTGCTTCCTACCGGGGGAGTACGGACGGGTAGTTTCGTCGGGTGGAGCAAACCACCTGAGGGCTGGGTTAAATAAAACACCGATGGGGCCGCCAAGCATGGAGAGCGCCTCATTACAGCGGGGGGGCTATTTCGTGATTGGCACAGACGGTGGTGTGGTGGCTTTACCCAGCACATAGCCCGAGGCTCACCACTCACTGCAGAACTTTGGGGCGTCCACTCGGGTCTTCAATTAGCTTGGGACCTTGGCTACTGCCAAATCCTTGTTGAAATGGACTCCCTCGAAGTTATCAACATTTTATATGCTTCCACTCCAGTTTTAACTGACGACTTCCTTTTGGTGATAGGTACCCGCAGTTTCCTCCATAGAGCTTGGGTGGCGTAGTTTTTCCATGTTCCTCGCGAAGGGAATCAGTGCACGGACCACCTCGCCTCTCTTGCCTCTCACATCAGCCCCGGCCTACACATCCTATTGGAGCCTCCCCTATCTGTTCCGGACTACTTCTCCGAGACGCCCACGACGCTTTGTATCACAAAACTCTGCATTGATTAGCTTGTTTTGTTTTGTTTTCCCTTGTAATTCAAAAAAAGGGACTTATGTGTTCATATTTCCAATTAAATTTTGGTTAATTTAGATATGAAAATGTTTTAAAAACTGAACCGATTCTATCTGTTTAACAGTAAAACCTTGAACTTTTCAACTTTTTTAATTTAATTTTTAATTTTTTGTTTGATTTAGTTTAATAATTTTGGTTGTTAAAGATCGATCAGTTAATTAATTAATTAATCGATTTTTCATAAACCGGGTTCTAACACAGAGGATCTCATCCCACCAAAATCTGACGTTTTATTCAATTTAAAACTCTTAAAAATAATTTAAAATACAATTATGATTAAGATTACGAGCATTCATATATAAATAAAATAAAAGGACTACTTTGAGAAATTATCGATTCCATACCATGGCTGATTTTCAATACTTATATGAAATGAAAATTTTAAGGCCCTTTGCAACCGGTATTAGATCGTCATAAAACTGGTTAAAGATTAAATAAAATTAAAATTTTTGACATATAGTTGAAAAACCAATTGAAGAAATTAAAGTTTAATAAAAAAAGATTGTTCAAAGAAAATTAATTAATTAATTTTTATTTATTAAAATTGATAAAGATTAATTAATAAATTGTTAAATTTTAAAAATAAGAGTTATTAAAGTAAATCAAATTTAAAAAATAAAAATCGAACTATAAAATTAGTTAGTTCAAAGTTTTTACAATTAGACCAATTGAATCGGTTAAATTTTTTAATAATTAATTTTTGTTAATAAGAATATTTGCTGAATATTTACTTGATTTTGGAACTTATCTTGTGCCGATCAGGATAAGATCGAGCAGATTTTATTGTTTTGATTGAGTTGGCAGAAA
>JANKOD010000001.1:22145328-22156847 GCA_026284645.1 Erythroxylum acuminatum | reverse complement strand
AAGGAGTTCAGATGCAAATGGAGATTGAAAATGATGATACTTGACATAGTTCAAGGGTGTATGGCTCAAAGCAATGAAGACCGAAACCTGATGAGTGAAATTCAGTGTAAAGAAGAAGAAGAAGAGAAGAGAGAAGTAGCTATGATGAATTCAGATTGTGCATAATGAAGAGTTTAGACAGAAATTGCAGAAGAAAGAAGAACAAGGAAGAAGAAGAAGAAATGCAGAGCAAGGAAGTGCAGAATCAAAAAAACAGCAGAGGGTTGAGGAAGGTTTCAAGAAGTTTAATCAGCAAATCAAGTTTAGTTAGAGCTAATTAAGAGGAATGGAGTTGGAGCATTTCAATCCCACAGCTGACAATCGGATTTGGAGTATCAGTTTTTGTTCCTTGAAGAATCAAGCAACAACTGAAGAGTTCAGATCCTATTTTCACTAAAAGACAATTTGTTCACTTTTGTGTTTTGCCAAATGAAGAAGTTTTTGTCCTATGCTAGTGTTTATCCCTCAGTATATGCTACAACAAGTTTTAATTGTGTAACACTGTCAGTTTCAGTTATGTAGAGAACAAAAGAAAGTTGCTTTTATGTTTGTGCTAAATCAGGAAAGTTTGTACTAGCCTAGTCTTTACTCATCAGAGTATGTTTTTGTTCACTAGTTTTTAATTGTAGCAGCAAGTTGTAGAGCTATTATAAAGCTCATTCTCATCACTTTTGTATGCAAGAGAGGAAAAGAATTGAAAAGCTTCATCAATACAAAAGATTCAAAACCATTTTCTAGATTTCTGTTCTTGTGAGTTCATTGAATAGCAGTAGTAGTTTCTATTTTTTTGCAAAAAACCTGAAGTTTGTTTTTGTTTTTGCACAAGAAAGTGAGGGAAAAGTTCATCTATACACTACTTCCACATTTCGCAACACATAATCTACCTACATACACAAACCAGAAAGTGATTTTCCAAAAGTTCATTTTCGGATTCAAGAGCCAACATATCATTTCAAATACATTCCTCAACCATACACACACAGATTCATGTGAGAAAGTTGCAACTCACATACATTTTACATTCAGATTACAAAGTTTGGAATTGAGGAGGAGCTTAAAAATCAATTACGGCAAACTTACTTCTTGTATTGGAGCAGACGAGGTGTTCGACCATTTGCTTCACCCACCATTCATGCTCGATAGGTTGTGTAGTGGAGGGGCCATCATCATTTCTTCGTGAGGGCATCTGCAATGGTCAAGACTGGATAGTTGTGAAAAGTATCAAGGCTTTGTAGTTTCTTTTCAATGATTTTCAGGAATATGTTCTGGCCTATGGCTTATTAAATTCTGAAATCAAGTCTGGCGGTGCCAACGACGACATCGTGAAGGGTCACTAAATGGGTTTTCGCAGAGGAAGAGAGAGAGAGAGAGGGAGAGGGAGGCAAGAGACAACAAACAACGATGTTGGTTGTTGTTGTCTCTGCGAACCCTAGCCCTCCACGGCCAAGATGTTTCCTTTGGATTTTTGTGTCTGTCTCTCTTGAGAGGAACACACTCTCTCTAACGTATTTAATCGTATTGAGAGAGAGACAGTTTCGGGGATAATAATGGAGGCAGTAGTTAGTTGTTACTTGTTAGTTCGCAACGGAAATGGTGGTGGTAGTTACGGACGTGCCGGTCGGCTGTCAGTGAGTTCAGATCCTCTGTTTAATATTATAGTGTTTTATTGTGTCCAATAAATCTCAGCCATTTATTTATGTGGGTCTCATATGGGGCCCGCGTGGTTCCCGCAAAATAAATGGTTGAGATTCCATGAGACAGAATAAGACAGAATAATATTGGACAGAAGATCTGGACCCGCTGCCAGTTGTGCATGGGAGAGGAGAGTAGTGGCAAAATTGATAATATACTGTATCACTGTCTCTATTTATACATACAGCTTGGCACAGCTCAACACTATGTATTTTGTTTCTTATATATATATATATATATATATTTGGGATTTGTTATTCAAAATTCCAAATTATGTGATAAATATTACTGATAATAAAAGGGTTTGACCAATAATATTTGTTGCATTCACGATCAAGAATTATATTCAAATATTTAAAGGAAATTATGTGTTCATATTGCCAATTAAAATTTGGTTAATTTAGATATGACAATGTTGTAAAAACTGAACTGATTCTATCTATTTAACAGTAAAAGCCTTGAACTTTTTTCACTTTTTTAATTTATTTTTTATTTTTTTGTTTAATTTAATTTAATAATTTTCGTTTTTAAAGATCGATCAGTTTATTAATTAATCAATCAATTTTTCATAAACTAGGTTCTGATATAGAGGATCCCATCCCACCAAAATTTGACGTTTTATCCGATTTAAAACTTTTAAAGGTTCAACCGATATTAGATTGTCATAAAACTGGTTAAAGATTGAATTAAATTAAAAATTTTGACATATGGTTGAAAAACCAATTGAAGAATTTAAAGTTTAATTAAAAAACTGTTAAAAGAAAATTAATTAATTAATTTTGATTTATTAAAATTGATAAAGATTAATTAATAAATTGTTCAATTTTAACAATAAGAGTTTTTTTTTTGTCGAAACCAGGGTATCCACCGGCAAATCCAGTGACTAATCCCATCGCTGAATTGTAGGTACCTCAAAGGATGGGACAACTGGCTCAAAGATTTAAGGTTGCTCCATACCAATAGCCAAGAATCTTGACATTTGGTTGAGCTCAGATGCGCTTAAAGATGTGAGGGAAGGGTGAGAGTTACTAAAGTAAATCGAGCAAAAAAATTAAAAATCGAATAAAAAATCAGTTAGTTCAAAGTTTTTACAGTTAAACCAATTGAATCGGGTTGAATTTAATTAAATAAACAATCATAAATATCTTGTATATGTTTATAATTATAACATATTTACTAATTAATCTTAACATTAATATTATATTCATCTACAAATTAGTGTTACTTTTATGATATACAGCACTCAAAATTTAGAAATTTTTTCGAAATTATACATAGTAGACCATACCTACCTCTAGAGTTGACGCCCGAGGCATGTTCAGAGCATAAGATAGTCCTCGTGAGTTTCTCCTCAAGAAATCATACCCGTAGTTTATTACAATCCTCTTCATACAACTTGATCCTGTCTTAGCCCTCACGTACGAGTGCCCCAGTATAAATGCCATTCCTGCTTCTCTTGCTTCCACTAGCTCTTGCAGCTCTTCCTGTGTTTCCATGTCAATGCACGGACTTTCTGGTACAAGGAACCTCACTCTCTTCCTCAGTCTCTCCGGGGACTGTATTTCCCTTAGCTCTGAAGTACCTGCAGTGTCTGAAAGTGAAAAGTCTGCGTCTTCTTCACTCATCTTAATTCCTTCCAAGTTTGAGGATATAGTCCCAACAACTGCCATTCGTTCGCCATCACTGGTTTCTTCCATCTCCGTGTTACATTCGGGTTTTCCTGATCTGATAAATTCTGCTATACTACAGATAATATCTTTCTCAAACTCTATATCATCCTTGTGAACATCACGGTAACCGTAGCGAGCTATGCATCTGTACATGCGGCACTCTTTAGGACCGACTCTTCCTACCAGGAACCTTTCGTCTGGTCTCACGTAAGGCACTGGCACGGATTTGACGCAGAGGAACACCAAAACCTGGTGGAAAGCAGGAAGATTGGTGACAAAATGAGAAAATATTGCAGGGATCCCAGAGACAAGCTCTGTGTGTAGAACTCCTATTCCACGAACTCGAGCTAGTCCTAGAGATGGACCTAGAGCAAGGAGCCAGTTTATGGAGACCTTGTTCTCAACATCAAATTCATATTTCTTGAGTGTTCCATAGTGCCAAATGTACATCAGTATTAGAAAGATGAACGAGAGCGCAACTGGTACCCAAGCTCCTTCGAGAAACTTGATGAGGGATGCTGAGAAGTAGAGAGCTTCAATGGAGCCGAAAAATAATATGAAACAGATCGCCAGGAGGACATTTTTGTGCCAACATAAAACGATAACCAAAGACATGAGGCAGGTGGTCACCAGCATCACAGTGATGACTGCTAAACCTGTCAGACATCGATCGAAACAAATTCTGTTACTGAGAGATATCAATAAAGAAGAAGGATCGTGTTAAAGATTTACCTGCTGCATTTCCCATGTGTTTCGTGTTCCTAAAACCAACAGTGACTGCCAAACACAACAACATTAAAACCCAGTTGATCTCTGGAATGTATATTTGGCCATGAATCTTGGACGAAGTGTGTACTATTTTGACCTTTGGAAAGCAGCCTAAAGATGAGCATTGTTTGATTATTGAAAATGTTCCAGTGATGATGGCTTGACTTCCCACCACTGCTGCAAGTATAGCTATTCCAAGAACGGGCCATCTGATTGCCACTGAAACAACAGTTCGATCGTTTACTAAATCATAACTTGAAAGATCTACGGAATTCCTATCCAGAAAGAACAATTGTTACCAGGTACAGACACGTAGAAACCAATCCTGTAGTCACTTTCGATGATATGATGCTTAGAAAGGTAAGCAGCTTGTCCCATATATGCAAGGATCAAGGAGGGGTAAACCACAAAGGTGAAAGCAATCTGCAGAAAAGGGATCATAATGAATTAATTTTTTCCTTACGAACGATCCGTGGAAGGTTGGTGTCAAATCTCATATCGAAAAGCATCAGATTACCTTGATTGACAACTGGGAAAAGTGCCCAAGATCAGCAAACATAGCTTCTGAACCTAGGATAATTGAAAAGATAAGTACCCTTTTCAATGTATAAAGTTTACAGTGGTTGAAAATGGCAAGTTGACAATCCAAAAGTTCTTTGTACCTGTTATACACAGCAGCATTCCACCCAATGACATCCAACCTTTTGTCTGAGTCTTCTTCAAGAATTTGTACATATAGTAGGGAGCGAGAGCTTGATAAACATGGGGATTCCATTGGACTATATTGTAGAGACCAATGGCACTGATGCACATCAGCCATGTAATTACAATCGGTGCAAAGAGGAACCCTACTTTGTGAGTTCCATAATGTTGGAGGGCAAACAAGAACACAAGAATAGCACAAGTAACCGGAAGTTGGATATCTGCACAATCAACAAACTGTTGAGGAAACGTATCTTATAGCTCATAACGAAACAATTTCAAGCTTGAACCCAAGCCCGAGTTTGATCGAGCCAAATATCCTAACTGACCTGATTTAACTCATTGACTTTAGATGGAAGCCGGTTTGGCCTGACTATATCATGATTAGTCTGAGTTCACAATATTTATCAAGTTCGAATCCGATTAGTTCTGAATACCTGAGCCAATTTGTCATCCTTGATTGACAGATTTCATTCACAAAGGCACAGCTTTATCTTCTTAAGCTTTTCTATAAACTTTTTCTTTCTTCCTTTGGCCACACGATTACTTTACATCTTAGATAAGGATATGATCAACTTGACCGTCCCAATTATACAAGTAATTGTATATTATTAAGTTTGACAGTGACTTGAGTTTGATTAAAGCAGTAAGTTTGTCCTAACTCTTTTTTTCCTGTAGGGACAGGAACGGTGCATTTAACTATTGCCATTTCATGGCCTTTGGCTTTTCCACATATAAAATTAGCCCCAATATACTCATATACCTAACTGATGATTCGTTCTGTCTTCTTAGCGAATTTCTATTAAGACATTGTTGTCATCCTTCTCATCGTTGCATTTCACAACAAATTCAGCAACACTGCTTTGAGCAACCAAGCAATCTAAAGTTGGTCAAATTTGATGTTTTGCAGTCCAAAGCAGCTCACTGTACTGAAGATTTTTCAAGATGAAGATGAGAACTAAAGAACTTACACTGATGAAGCTCTCTTGACATGGAAAGCTCCAGTCCTGATACAGCTGAATAAACTGTGAAATAACCAAAAGACAATCATAAGATTTTCCAGCTCATAATTAAACTTACCATATTCCAATCACAAATCAAACAGTACCTGATATTGCAGGTGTTAGTACTCCATCGCCGATAACCATACATGTCCCGATCAGAGCCAGAACAAGCAATACCCTTTGCAACACTCTGAACTTCTCCAAAGTTGATTTCAATCTAGACCCTTTAACACTCTTATCATTTGACCAAGACCCATCTTTTGTGTAATCTGAAAGCTCCTCATCTGCAAGTTGACAGTTAGGTATGAAGCTAATTCTAGCGTGGCGGCAGAGCAAGGAATACAGAGCAAAAGTGCCTCCTTCACCATTGTCGTGGGCTCTAAGCACAATAAAAACATATTTAACCAGTGGTATTAGCGTCAGAGTCCAGAAAACAAAGGACAAGACTCCATAAATCTCCTCATTCGTCTCAGAGTGTTGTATGTCCTCTGCAAATGTACTCTTGTAAACATATAAAGGGGAAGTGCTCAAATCTCCATAGACAACTCCTAAGCTTTGATAAGCCAAAGTTAGCACCGTCTTCCACGAGTCCCTCTGCAATTAAGAACAGAGCAACAGGAAAAAGTTAAAAAGCTGTCAGACAATCTTCAACCAGCCAATGGCAGTTGCATGTGTTACCTTGATCGGGTTGTCGTTAATTGCACCTTCAAGATCCATCACAGACTGATTCAGAAACTATTAAAAATCCATTCTTGAAGCCAAATAAAAAGCACCCTGATGGATTACCACCCTCCCCAGTTCAAAGAAGTCGGAACAGACCCAAAACAAAGACTAATTATCAAACAAAAAGTTTCCACAAAAAGACACAAACTTTGTGTTTTGTCCTAATCATACAAACGTGTAACACATTAGTTCAACGAAGACTCGACAAAGAGGCAAATTTAGAACAAATACACAGCACAACAAACGAATAGGAGAGAAAGTTTTGAAAATTCCACATATACAATCAGTATAGAACATGGCAATATGGGTGTGAGCTGAATACAGAAAAGGAGGAGATAAAATGAGAAGGTTGTTGTGGAGGATGAGATGGGTTGTCCTTGCAAATATTTTTTTAAAGATGTCAGGCTTCTAGATGGATTTTTTTTGTTTTTTGTTTTGGCATAACAGAGAAGAGAGAAAGAGATGAAGTGCTCTGTTAACTTGTCATGCACTAACTCACTTGCCTAACAATTGACCACGAGAGAAGAAGATTCAGAAGCTGACATGGCCAGACTCAGTCACTAGACCTGGTTGACTCAAGTAACCCATCAGCTGGCAATGAAGAAGACACATGTTGTAAAGATTCCGTGTAGAAGTAGTTTTGTCCGGTCATCCACTTCTGAATTATGTAACTAAAATTAAAAAATCGTTATTTTAACAATTATTATTATTTTTTGATATATTTTTATTTGTATTTTATTTTTAATTATTTTTCAGTGGGTTTATCAAAACTAACCTTTCTATCAGTTAGACATAAAACTGCGTACTCAAACCCTACAATAGGTGGAACTTTCACTTAATTGTTGTTGTTGTTAAAGATGTGACAGTATGTCGAATGAGATTCAGGCTCCGATCTGACCAGTTTGGGTCCGATTTGAAACTTAATCGGATCTAAAACTCATGACTTAAGGCTAAGCTTATTTTTTTTTTTAATTTCAAATTTAACGTCGAATCAAAACAAAAAACTTGAATCTTACCTTAAATCTTAAAAATAATATCAAATCCAACCGAATATCCGATCAAATTAGACTAAACGCATTAATTTTAAGTTAAATTGAATTGAGCTAAATTAAATTAAAAATTAAATGTTATTCTTGATCGTAATTAAATTTTAGAACAAAATTATGTTTTCATCAATATTTGTCAAAATTATTGATATTGAATATGATAACATTTTATTTTTAACAAAAATTATGTTAATCTATCAAATAATTTGGAATGAACTTATAAACAAATGGAATTTAAATAATACCAAGATCTAATAGTTTTCTATATCACATGCTAAAGATTATGAAATGTGGCAATCTCATAATTCTCAAAAGCTTTAACATGAATTTCTAGAAGAACAAAATTTATATGAGAGCGGGATTTTATTAATTAGAAGTACAAATATGTATTATTAGACCACCTCAAATCTTAAAAATTGAAATAAGAGGAAATTTCTTTGAACTTTGGTGGTTGATTTGCTAGAAATTTTCTTGGCTTTGGTAAGGATTCATGAACCTTCTCAAAATAGTCAAATGGTAATAAGGAGAAAGTGATAGTTGATAGAATGGAAAGTAACATTGCCTTTGACTTTAAAGAAGAAATAAACATTTTTAATGATATTAGTGTTTAACTTCATAACTAAGATATTTAATGATGGTGAAATTCTATTTTTACACATGATTAAGATTAGTAAAATTGTATTTCAGTATATACTTAGAATTTTGTGTCATTTAATTTGACGCCTAGCATACTTTTGACGTTGATGTCAGTTTGCTTCTGGCTTCACAAACATCCTACGATAATAGGCAGCCCATGAATTCAAATTCAGGTATTTTTATTGGACCGACTTATAGATTAGACCTAGGTCAATTATTTTATTTAGAAGAGTTGGATTTCGATATTTCGCTCTCG
The DNA here is from genome assembly GCA_026284645.1 of Erythroxylum acuminatum. Lineage (NCBI taxonomy): Eukaryota > Viridiplantae > Streptophyta > Magnoliopsida > Malpighiales > Erythroxylaceae > Erythroxylum > Erythroxylum acuminatum. Next base: position 22,148,311 of record JANKOD010000001.1, on the reverse strand, counting down.
GACTTAAATTTAAGGCCTATCACATAAAAATTTACAGAAAGTATAAAAAAAGTTTTACAAATCATGAAGTTTTTTGTTATAATAAAAAAAGAATTGAAAAGAGGTTTAAAAGATTAAACTAATATTAGATCGTCATAAGATCGGTTAAAGATTGAATAAATTTGAAAATTTTAATAAATGATTGAAAAAGATTATCTTTATTTATCAAAAAATATGAAATTTAATTAAAAATAATTTGTTAAATTTATTTTGGATTATAAAAATCGATTAATTTTTCTAACTTATCAAAAAAAATAAGTTAAATTAAAAATAAATTGTTAAATAAAAATTTATTTATTTATTATGGTTTATAAAAATCGATTAATTTACGAAAATTAAACGATTAATTAATAAATTGATTAATTTTTACCAATAAAAATTATTAAACTAAATCATATCAAAAAATTAAAAATTGAACTGAAAATCTAGTTTAAAATTTTTACTGTTAAACCGGTCGAATCAATTCAGGTTTTAAAACATTACAATTTACAAAATTACACGGAAAGAGTGTCCAAAGAACTAGAAAATGATAATTAAAGAAAGGGGTCAAAAGTCAAGTCTTCTTATTAGTGGGCGGCCACTTTCAAGTTTCAACTACTACCTAATGTTGATTGTGGAATCGCTCTCGATTCTTGAGAATCTGAATTGGAATATTTTCTTTTTAAAACATTACATAAATTCTAGGATTTACATACAATATCCAACAAATCAAAATTAACTATTTAGAGAGTCCCTTTTTTTAAATACTTAACTTGTGGGGGAGAGATATCCATATTCCTATAAGATGTACTTCGTTCTCTAATTAACGTGGGATCCCAAGTAACTTTTAAAGAAATTATGTTCAAGGCTTGTTCTTTGAATTTTTCTCTAATTATATTAAACAATGATTAAAAATTTTAAATAATTCAATCGGTTTAATTGCAAAGTTTTTAAATATTTGATTTAATTTAATAATTTTGTTATTAAAATTAACTAATTTATTAATTAACTAAATAGTTTTTATAAACCAATCGATTTTCATAAATTAAAATAAATTAGATTTTTTTATTTAACAATTTTTTAATTAATTTAATTTCTTGAAATTTTCTATTATTTAACTAAAATGCTCTTATTTTGTAACATTGTTGACATCTATCTAAAAACGTAATCACTTTAGGAATCTTGACAAAGAAAAATACAAAAATTATTATTTAATTTTAGATTGAACTATTATTATTAATTAGGTATATATTATTAGATATTGATATTTTAATAAAATATTTTATTTAGTTATTTTTAAATTATATTTCTTATTTATTATATCTTAATTTTATGACAGTCTAATATTGATTGAATTTTTAAAAGCAATCGGATCTCATACTTTTAACACTTTTATTTTTTAATTAAACTTTATATTTTTCGATTGGTAAGAATAGTCATCTTCTTCAATCATTTTTTAATTTTTTTAGTTTTATTCAATTTTAACCGATTTTATGAAGGTCAAATACTAATTAAACCTTTTAAATTTTAAATCTCTTGTTTTATCGATTTAAGTTCCTATTCGATTATTAAAAAATTATTTTTTTCTTTTTCTTTTTTTAAAGAATCGTGAGATATGTAGAAATTAAACAAAAATTGCATATCTCAAAGAGTATATAATCTAAATTATACTCAAGATCTCGTATCACATGATTAATATTTAATATATAAAAAGATATGATCTTCAATAGGTATATAATTGGGTTGAGGACCGTCATTAACAAGGTTTACATTTTATTTGGGACCATAACATGTGTTCATGTAATTAAATTGATAAATATATGTTTCTCAATTGACCAAAATATATGTATTAATATATATATAAATATATTGTTGCATTAAAAAAACAAAAAGTATTAGTTTAAAACCACACAATCTTGTATTACACCTTGCGTTTTAGGGAGACTTCAATTGAGTGATGATTATGATTTAATTGACTCTCATGTGAATTTCATTACTATCTTGTAGATCTTGTGGATAATATAAATGAATAACTTAAAAAACTTCTGTAACCGAAAGGTTCAACAGGCATTAAACTGTCATAAAATGGTTACAGATTAAATAAAATTAAAAAATTTGAAATATGATCGAAGAAGAATGTTCTTTCCCATTAAAAAATTTGAAGTTTAGTAAAAAAATGAGACCTTTAAAGAAAAATTAATTGATTTATAAAAATTGATTAATTTACAAAACCGATCTATTAATTAAAAACCTGATAGATTTTTAATAACAATAATAATTAAAGTAAATCAAATCGAAAAATTAAAAATCAAACTAAAATGTCAGTTGGTTTGAATTTTTTATGATTGATCCGACTAAACTGATTTAATTTTTTAATCATTGATAGAAAGTGATCCTAATCTTAGAAATCGAGGTATAGGGTGTGGTTGTATAATTTAATCCGCTTTTTAAATTTCTATGAATTAACATTAGATTAATTAATAATTTTTATGTTACTAACTTATTAAATTGATAATTTCATTAAATTAATAAGATAATAGTTTTAGGAAACATTTTTTATAATTATGTAGTCTTATTCATATTATAGATTAATAACTTCATAAAGCTACAATTATGTATAAACGTTTTTTAATGAATTTTCATCTTATTATGTATCTCATTTTTTTTGTATAAAAATCGATTAAATTCATTAATTATAATAAATATAACTAATTATTAAACTCAAATAATTAATATTCAGTTTACTAAATTAATAAAAATATAACAAACTTTTAGTTAATTAATTACATATTCATTCAATTATAAATTTACTATAAAAATTAATAAAACATTTATTAATTAATACCTACTAATAGATTTTACACAATTCCAATATTATTAATTTATGGAGATCTTACTGCACTATATTGAATTGTGTTGTTTTATGCAACCTGCTGTGTTGAAAATGGTAGAGAAGCTTGCAATG
>JANKOD010000001.1:22102511-22116915 GCA_026284645.1 Erythroxylum acuminatum | reverse complement strand
GATATGGATATGGGTTGAGTCATAAAAAATAGATATGGATATGGGTTGAGTAAAACCCGAACCGAACCCTACCCATTACCATCCCTAAGCCCAACTAAACAAAGACTTAGCTTGGCAATGAGTTTGGATTAAGTTCGAGTAGATATATTTATTAATATTTTATTTTAAAATTTTAAACTACAGAGTCAGTCAAAATTTAAATCAAAAATTTATATATTTTAAAAGTTTGAATTTAAATTAAAATTTAGTCTAAGAAATTTTAGGATAAGTTAGGTCGGATAGGTCAGTCTAGAAAAATTGTATTATTCCTAAATATGCTTATATGATTAAAAGCAAAGTCTCGAGAGGATAAAATGATAAAAGAAAGAATCGAGCTTTTGTCACTGTCTTGACAACTTTTTTTAACAAGGGTCAAAGACAAAACGAATAGTTCTACTTCTTGTACTGAATCCTGAAAACGACTCCCATTAAATTCAGGATGAAGCATTAGCATCTAGGTGGTCCAATTATCGGAACAAAATCTTCTAGAAGTGTTTCAATATGATTAAAGAGTTCATTAAATTTTAAATTAAACTTAAATACAAAAATTAAATCAAATTAATTTAATTATTACTTCGAAACTTCAGTAACATCATAGGTTGTCTAATAAATATTCTGAAAGCTTTCTATATAAATTATAAAAAAGAGTTTGATCTATTTCCGTCTAATATAGTTCAAAATTAATGGGTCAAATTTTAAATTGAGCTCGTGTTTTAAAAAAAAAACCAAATTTATTCAATCTAAATAATATTATTGTACTATAATTTACTAAAATAATGTAGTTTTGATTTTGATTCGTTTAAATTTTAAATTATCGAAATTCAATATAACTAAACCCGAATCATTTAGTGCCTGTTTGAATAGGTTTTTGGAAGACTAATAAGCACTTTTCTTCACCACAAAAACTTTTTTTAAGAAAAATGGGTGTTTGAATGTAAAATAAAAAAGCACTTCTTTAATAAATATGACTTTTTTTACAGCCAAAATACAGCTTTCTAAGGTAGATTTTTTAGATCAATTAATAAGCCTATTTTTTAGTTACTTTTGCTCTTATGTTTTATATATAATTCTCACAATACCGATAAACTCATCTTCCCGTTTATTATATATTTAACTATTTACTCGACTTGGATATTTATTTTAGGATTTATATAATATTATTTAACTATTTATATGTTTTAATATTTATTTTCGATATTAGTTTACTTATGTTATAATCTATATAAAAGATTTGGTTAGATACATTTTTATTCATGATTCATATGATTTAAAATTATATAATAATTAATATATTATGCTTTGCATATTGTTTAATATACTTTAAATAATATTTACATGCATAAATAATTTTTATTACAAAATAAAATATAGTTAAAATTAAAAATTCTTTTTATTTTTATGTTGCCAAATAATCTACTATATGAAGCTATTTTAAAAAATCTCTTTTTTAAATAACAGCGAAATAGTCAACCAATTTCTTATAAAAGCTCTACTAAACTCCATTGGTATAAGCCCATCTAAATAAGCACTAAATCTAATTCTACCAACATTTAATGTTGTTCAAACTCAAATGTTGAACTAAGCTACATTTAAGTTTGGACAAACATTAATAAACTATCACCGTTATCATCAACATTAAGTTGAAATCTTGCTTAACTGCGGGATCTAGGATAGCTGATAGTACGCAATTTTATCCCTATGTAGGAGAGAAATTATTTTTGATAGACTCACATATAATACGGTATATATTAATAAACTCTATTATCAATTAATTACTTAATACGAGTTAATATTTAAATTTAATATGAAATCAATTATTTATGTTCGACATAAATTAGTTGCGCTCGATTTGAACATATTTAAGTTTGAATTTGAGTATCTAATTTTAAATAAATTTGGGTTAAAGTTTTAACAAAAAATTTAATTTTATTAAATTATGTGAAATTAGGTTTATTACATTAAAAATTAACGAATCAAAATAAAGTTAACTCGTTAGATTCATTTCCAGTTGTTCAGGAAAGTCAAGAAGTTTTACTTCAAGTACATCGGGAAACGCCAAGTCCAGCCATGGAAACTTTCTTTGATCCCTGAAGAAAAAGTATGATCCAAGACTTGAACGTGTGTGTGTGTGCGCGCTCTCGGCAGCCGAGAAAATACCTCTAGAAAGCTTCAGTTGAAAGAGGGCAAGAAGTGGAACGCCCAACAACCACGAGCATGTGGGCATGGCGGAGCAAGAACATCATCTAAAAGTCAAGTTAAGAAACTGAGAATAGGTTGAAAGTTAAAAAGTCTGGACCAGTTTCGTTCTAGAGGATGCGAATCGTATGATAGAGACTGTCGTTGTCTTGAGTCTTTTATTGCTTTCGTCTCCATCTAACCTATTCCCGTACAAGCAACCCTTCGATTCTCACGAGCCAGCTATTACCGTACGGTCCTTGTGCATGCAACAGAGAGGGAGAGATGCGTAAACTACGGGGACAGCCTGTGCTAATTGGCTGTAGTTTACTGTAAGTAATTATCAAAGAACTTGTCTCGGTTTTGAGTCTTAAAAAGGGAGTCGCACTTGTGAGAAAGAACTTTGCCATCTATATGATCCTACCCGACTCGAATCCAGATTAGTTGATTGCACGTGTGGCGTCGGATATTTAACCAAAAAAAAAAAAGAACTTGGTCCGTTGGTTTGTCCTTCCCGATAGAAAGAAGAGGTGGAAGGTTGAAATTTTCGTAGAAACGTGGGAGGTATATGAATCTGTAACGGTTTATTTGAGGTGTTGACTTTTTTTATAGATCTATCCTTTAAGAAGATTGAAGATATCAATCCTCTAAAAGCTACGATGAACTCAGATGATCTAAAGCTCGCATTTGATGAGTGTGCCAAGCCTATCACATGATTTTTTAAAAAATTTAAGCTCATTTTTCAATTCAATTTTAATTTTTTCAATTTATTTTAATGATCCGTGTTATTAAAAGTTAGTCGGTTTATTAATTAATTGATTGATTTTTATAAAATAATAATTTATTATAAATTAAAATAAATCAATTAATTTTTATTCAACAAAATTTTTTCAGTTAAACTTTAAAAATTTCGATACGTAAGTACAATCTCTTTTAATTATATTTTAAATTCTTTAATTTTATTTAATTTTTAGCTAATTTTATAATAATCTAGTACTGGTTGAACTTTTTAAACTTTAAACTATTGGTCTTTTTGGATATGACAAACTTATACTCTACAAAATACTTTTAAATAATATGAAAGGAATCCAACAATTAATTAAACTGAGTCGATCGCTTATCTTCCTCAATACATACACCTCATTATTTGTAAACGACCAAGTTGTATGATATGATTGGAGAACAAAGACCTGATAATACATCTGATTCTGTAATCTATAGCTTAATGTTACATATGAATTATATATATATTTATGTACGAATATTTCTTTTACATTATTACACAATAAAACATGGATACATCAACTATAAATCATTTTAGGGAAATAAGCTTTTATTATAATGTACAATTTAAACTATAATATTTTAAATTGTTTAAATTTAACTCAGATATTTTCAAAATATCTAAAATGAACCGTCAATAAATAAAATTTTAACAATTTTCGTTAATTAATTGTCATATCAATTTTTTTATGTTTTTAAAAAATATATTAATGGCCTTACAATCACGTGTAGGCCATTTAGCATAGTGCATAATGAGTCTCACCGATAAATTCTAAAAAGCAAATTAAATATTTTTGTTGATAATATATAGTTTATTTTCAAAAATTTGCTAGTGAGACTCATATAGTATAATGTGGAATATATGTAATAGTGGGGTTTATAAATACTTTTTAAAAAATATATACAAAGTATCACATCAACTATAATACATTACAACAAAATTGACTTTTAGCTACGTTTATTTTGGCGACGATCTAAAATTCATCGTTAGAAGTCAACTTTTGACAACAATTTCAAAATTCGTTGCAAAATTCATGATTTTAGCGATATTTTGCACTATTGTCACTAAAAGAATATATTTGGGACAATTTATGAGAATCATCCCAAAAAGTGGGACATTTCGCAACGAATTAAGAATCTCATCACCAAATGTCGAGCGTTTGGCGACAATTCTATAAATTATTGCAAAAAACTGGACTATTAGCGACAAATTTATTAAATCGTTGCCAAAAGTTGATGTTAAAGATTTTAAAAATGTTGCAACAATTTGCAAAGATTTTAGAAAAAGTTGCCAAACGTAAACAATTGGCGATTGTCGCCAATGTAAACTGCTCTTTAGCGACAATCTCATGGAATCATCGCTAAAGGGACATCTTCGTCGCCAAATTGTTGTCCTTTGGAGACATTTTCTAAGAAGCTTCGCTAAAGGATCTTTTTTGCGACGATTTTATAAATTGTTGCTAATTCTTTTTACATATATATTTTTTATTTAACAAATTTTTTGTAATATATGATTTATATAAAATAGTATAGAACTTATATATATTAAATACAGTTTTGTGACACCACGTAAAATTGTCAAGTCATATAATTTAAAAGAGATTAATAAAAAGTATAAATTTATGTAATATAAATTAATTTTGTGTTTTTAGTTTTATAAAATTTTAAAATGACATTGTTGTTAACTAAATTTATTTTTAGACTTACAATCATTGTCAATAATATTAAATTTGATTTTTAATAAATAGATTTTATGATGTCGTTGTATATCCTCTTGGTTCGCTATCAAATAAGCATTGTCTCCTCTGTTGTGGTCGTCTCCTGTTTTGAGGTACAAGATTGGAGAAATCGGTTGTTTTAGAACATTTGTCGATTCCAAAAAGTATGTCTATTCAATCAAGTATGTATGTGTTCGAATTTAGGTTCCTTATATTATTTGACTTTGCTATTTAAGTTTTATACTATTTGTTTTTTAGGTGAAAACTGGAGAGTCATTCACTATATCTTCTGCTAGTTTAGTTAAAACAAAGAAGTTGTTGGAAAAAGGTGTCAATAAACCAACATATGAGGGAAAATCTTTAACTGTTTCAATTGATGCTTTCGAATATACAAAGAGCCTTCTTGGAAATCTAGGTATAGTCCTTTACTTTTTCTACCGAGTGTCATGTCATTTGAAATTCACAAAAATAATTATTTCTTTTATTTTTGATGGAATAACTATGAAACTTTATTTATTGTTTTACTTATAAGAATTGTTAAAATTTTAATCAAAATCTTGTATTACTTATCATCTATCATTATATTATATTGCTTACCATATTTCAATATTTATTAATCATTTTTTTAGTAAGATTCATATATGATCATTATATTACAAGCTTTATGTTAAAACTATTTGAAAATTTTGTAAAACCATAAAAAATTTGACAAATCATGTAATTTAAAAAATAAAAATAAAAAGTATAAATCTATGTAATATTAATTAATTTTAAGTTTATAGTTGTAATGAACCGTTATTCCGATGGCAATGAAACAGTAACCAACATAAGCAAAGTTCAAGGGTGTATTTCTGGAATTTGAAACAATGTTTACATATTCTGGAAATGGAAAATGAACTTAAGAAGAAGAAGAAGAAAAGGGAAACAGTGGATTTAGATGAGAAGAGAAATAGGAGAACAGGGGATGAGAAGGAGACTTCAATTTGCTTAACAATTTCGATAACCAATTCTGCTAATTTCCCCTAACTATAAAGCAAGTGGTTGCTCGGTTCACACGGCATGCAGTCGCTCGGTTCACTCGGCTCAATTCGATCAATGGGCTTTCGGCCCTATTCATAACAATAGTTTTATAAATTATTGAAATGATTTGAAAATTTTAGTAACTAAATTTATTTCTACACTTAAATTCATTGTCCATAATATTAAATTTGATTTTATTGTTTGAACTTTTCATGATGATTTAAAAAATTCGTCGCCAAAAGTCAAGTTTTTTTCAACGATTCCCAAAGTTGTCACCGAAGGCTAGACGTTTGGCAACAAAAATGCTAAGTCGTCGTCAAAGACATACATTTAATCACAATTTTGTAAAATGTCGCAAAAATATAAGCTTTTGGCGACGTTATTAAAATTTGTCGCCAAAAGCTGACTTAATTGTTGCAAAAAAAACATAGCTAAAAGTTAACTTTATTGTAACGAGTACTCTTCTAACAAAAAGTATGATAATTATATGCAGCAAAATAAAAATTAACTGATATTTCAAATTTTAATTATATATGTCATTTGAATTTAATTTTGCATGCTTGCAAAAAAATAATTATTTAAAATTTAAAAACTAGTGATTATATCAAACTTCTTAGTTAATATGGAAGATCATATGTTCCTTAAAAAATAAAAAGACATGCATATCAAAATAATACATGCACATGGATGATATAAGATAAAAGCATAAGTAAGTTTAATTGATTTCATTTTAATTATCTAATTATTAAATACATATATCAATATTAAGTTCTAAACATATATTATTTAAATATATTTAAAATTGATATTTATCTTAGTAGAGAAATTGTATCATTTCTTCTAGCCATTAACTCTTTCATGTCTTCTTCTCAATGCATATCTGGTCAATAATAAGCTTGCTTAACGAGAGCCATGACGAACCATTCTCCTCCTCCATAGCTTTCTTAGCCATTTCTGCAACTTCCTTAACCTTCTTTCTTACCTCCTTACCCTTCTCTCCTTTCAGTAGCTCTCTCACCATCTTCTTCAATCCTTCACTTTTCACGTACCCTTTCACAGAACCATTGCACGTCTCTACTCTTAGCCCAACTTTGATCTCCTCCACCACCATACTCGCATTCAATGGCTGGTCCGCCATCATCGGCCATGCAAGGATTGGCACTCCTGCACATATGCTATCCAACACCGAGTTCCATCCACAGTGACTCCAGAACCCTTGAACACACGCATGCTTTAATATCTCCCTCTGATCAACCCAGTTCGAAACATACTCTTATTATTCATCAATTGAACAAAAATTACTTGCGGATAATTACTTTATTTAAAAAATTTAAATTACATCAATTTAGTCTAAATAGTATAATTAATTAATTATATATTTGAAGTATTGACGTCTTCTTGGGATCAAGTTCAAGTTCAATTCGAGTTATTGTCATCCTTAATAAAGATATCAACGGGAGAAAAGAATGTGATTTTCAAAATGGTTAACGAACCTTAACTACAACACCATCTTTAGGATCTATTATTAGGATTATAAAAGATCAAGTGAGATCTTACTTTAATTACAGAAAGCTAAGTTAAGCCTGTTTCAAGTATAAAATTGAGATTAATGAAATTTAAATAAATGAGTTTAAGTCCAATCTTGTTTTCAGTAGAACCAATGGAACAAAATGGGTGAGAGTCGGGTATCACAAACTGATTTGGGTCATTTTTAAACAACGACATTGTTTAGTTGTGTGATTAAACGAGGTCGTTTCACTAATCAACATTTATTGTATTAATTTTGGATAATATGTATTAATAATTAAGATTTTTGGAGACGTGCAGAGATGTTAATGGGCCGAGCCGGGCTCAGACTGCTCCTAGCCTGGCCCTTGACCTACGGACCGAGAGAAAACCTATAAAAATCGACGTCATTTTTGACAAAACAATCGGGGCACGGACCAGGCCGACCATAGTTGACCTGTAGCCCACCTGTGATCCGATCAACCTACGCCAAAATTGGGCTGTGAGGACTGGTCTTTTTTTGCCATAGCTAGATACATGACAAGTTACATTAACAAACTTAACAGAAAAACTAACGTTCGGTTAAAATTAAAAAAATTGAAAGTTTGAGTAATTAATTGTCACCTTTTAAAATTCAGGCTATAATTATATAATGGAGCAAAGTTTGAATTTTTTTTTTTAATTAACACTCATATTAAATATTAAATATCGACTTCAGTGGGAGCACTTGGGTTCGAATCTATTTTCGATGGCTACCTATCCACTACCATGAAAATGAAACGATTCAGAGCAGAGAATCAGGTCAATTTCCCAGAGAGTCAAGACGGTCCATTCTTAAAAGAAGATGAACAAAATGAGATCTATGGTAAACCCAAAACTGTATTTCAACCAACACAAACTCCTAACTATTTTCATACCAGCAACCAATATTACACAGGAGATGATCTATCTAGTAATATGTTCTATTCCAAATGTATTTGGTTGGTTCGAGGTTTGAATCAAGTCAATCCCATCGACATTCACGTGGGAAGTTTCTCCTTCGTTCTGTCTCGAGTCGACTGTAACATCTCTACTTTGTGTTGCCTGATTCTCTCTAGTAAAACACCTGCCAGAGTTCATGAAATGCCTACTTCCTCTTGGCATGCCTTCTCTTACTTCCACACTGAAATCGCTATAATGGCTACTCTCTGTGGTCAGACTTCCTCGCATGTCCATGCTCGTATCACCGAAATGGCTGCTCAGTTCTTCACCTGTAATCATCCCAACCCTTCTCAAATCAGCACAGGTTCTACAAATTGGACAAATTGGTGTTTTCAGAAGCCATGCATCGACACACTGAGCATGAAAACTGTGCTTACACAAAGGCAACAGTCTACACCTATCACCGTCCTCAAAGTTATCCAAGCAAACAGCACAGTTCACTGGACTACTTCCACTTTCGTTTCTGGTATAATGATAGGAAGGAAGCTTCTCTACATCATCTACGGACATGCTTGATCTGTCAAAGTTTTCTCTCTCATTTGCAATATTGTTTGCGATTCGTTGTCTTAAAGCTCTTCCCATAATACAGACGTGCACTAGGATCAACAGCACTCCAATTCCCAGGAATAATAGTATGAGAAAAATCACAATAGTCGTAACCATAATCTCTGATTGAACACCAAAAATTTTGCCACTCATATTAATTCTCCTGATGTAGATATCCAATTATCGATAATTCCGGAACCTGGAATCTGTAGTTGACTACTAAATCTATCTCATCACCTTACCTGAATAGGAGAACTAAACTTGATCACATGTTGGCTTGCAAGTATCTTTAGAGCTCAGGATTAAGCAAGAGCAACCCTTTATCGTGTAGGTTCAGCAACTTCAAATGACCTAAGAGATAGTGAAGATCGAATAAAAATTTTCCGAAAGAGAAGGTTGGAGTTTTGGAGACGATGTCCAGCTCCTTTCAAAAGAAGGGATCTGAGAGGTTTAAAGACTAAAAGAGCTCTGGTTTAAGAATGAGTTTATTTGAGTAGAGACAATAGTGTAGTTCCAAGACTAAGGGCTCTAGTTCTTGTTTGTTTCTTTGTTTTGGTGTAATGAGCACGTAATAACTTTGTTCTTATTCATCTCTAAATACGGTTTGTTTTGCATGCTAACCTTGTACAAAATCTCAAAAGCTAGCAGCTTTCACGGTACCATTTTCTAAGTGCTTAACCAATATATGTAGACTTCTTAAACTCCAATGCGGGGAAAACAAAAACTCACAATATCTTGATAGCTTGAATAATTTTGTTTTGCAGAAGAAGCCAAGAAGATAAATCCAGTCTTTCAACATTTCGTCTTTCTTTGATCCTGTGCCCTTCTAAGGATCAACCGAGTACATAGAACATGACTATAACTGTCTCCGATGTCATTTTTACAACTATTGGCATCTTGCTTACCTAGAAGAAAGTTACTGGCATCCTGCTATAAGGCGGAAAAGAACATCAATCCATATCAAATATCTGGAAAAATGGAACTTTACAAGATACGATGAAATTTAGTGGGAAAAAGAATGAAATGCACGACAAATAATTTGTAATAGTTATTGCAAATGCAATTGTAGCTAACATTGAACAATCTGAAAAGAATACTCAAACTTCAGTAACGTGCTTAACTGCAACTCCGGCATCTCTATGTCTCAACATATTTACATAAATGGATATGAATTGAAAAGGTATATGGCAATGGAAATTGTTGACTTCACTCACTATATGTCATAAGCATTGCTCACTACGACTCACATGTGATCCATGCGAGACGTGTCATGATCCCTGAACAAGACCCTCACGAGCAGTATTTGTTACTCGAAGCACGGCTTGTGCACTTAAACGAGAAAGTTTTGACTGACAGAAGTGTTCCCAAGATCCAAATTCTGGATTCTCAGAAACTGGTGGTGTGACTTGATTTGATTTCTCATATACAGTCTGCAGTTCCAAAAGGAGGGTTCTAGCAGCTTCCCTAGATTCAGGAAGTTGGTCACTGAGCTGCGCAGCAGCTAATTGGATCAATTTATCAATTCCATAGGCAATAATTCCTTCAACACCCTGTGATACAAAGAGAGCCAATCACTAATCTGAGCTGCACAATTTGTTATGTCCATGCATTGGTAGCGTCAGTCAATTCAACAAACTGCATTGCTCAACATTTTGGAAAAGCATTATTCTGTAAACTCTACCACACAACATCGCTTGGTGGCCTATCTAAAAATAAAGGAAGACACCTACTTTATATTGCAAAACCGTGACGGACAGATAGACACAGACTTTACACAATTTTGAAATGAATAAACAGGATTTAAGCTCACTACAAATACGTAATACTGTTATTAGTATTTACCATATGTAGAGGAGTGGCGGAAATGAAATCTGTAACAGCAGCAAACAAGCTACTGAAGTGTTGTAGGCAAATTCTTATATAGTTTTATCGAGAACCAAGCATGAGTAAAATGGCTTCCAATTTTTTATGTGTTGGGGAAAAGTTCAAAGTATATTAAATTACAAGAAGAAATGAAGCATCAAATAAGTATATGAGAATTTGCTTTTACCAGATGGGGGACGCTTCGACAAAGGCACATTGAAGCCTTAGCTCGAATTCGTGGATTCCTGTTCTTAAGGTGTGGTTGTAACTTTGGCAACAAAAAGTTTGGGGGAATCCAAGTGGTCATTGCCACCAGAGCTCTCTCAGCTGCCTCACATACAAATCTCTTATCTTGTGAAGATTTGAGAAGGAGCTGTACAAGCTGAACCCAGAAAAGAAGATCACAATGGAGGAGCCATGCAGATAAATCAGTCCAAGCATATATCAAGAATGAAATGATGAAATGACAGAAAAGGAACAAGTAATAGCAATAATGTACCAAAGGATCCAATGATTCAATTATAGAATCACCATATGCATGAAACAGATCAGCGGATGTCATAATTGCAGTTTTGCAAACAGCGCTTCTTGGATTTTTCAAGGACTTCACAATGAGTGGAATCACATCCCCCCTGACCAAGGAAATGAAAATAAGGTACAAATTCACCATAAACAGAACACAGAAAAATTGAACATTTCTTTTGACTCCTCAGATTACTTCCGATCAGATTAAAAGGTGAGGAACTTACAGCATATCCAGCAGTGCTTCCCTGTGAAATATTGATAAACGCCTGACATCGTTGAGAGACTCACAAACAAGTACCCAATCTTTAGAGTCTAGTCCAGCTAGGAGTGTCTGAGAGATGAAACACGAAATGAATCCACGTTGGATAAACGGTGTATAATCAAATTCTGCCAAATGCAAGGCATATAACAAGACTGATTACAACTCAATATGCCAACCTTTACATTGCTATCAACATCTTCTACGTCGCTCAAGTTCTCAGATTCGATGTACTCTACTTCTGAATTGATCATCTCTACTCCAGGATTCCCACATTCATTTCCATTAGCAGGAGTGGAGACCAATGAAGCAGAGTTTTCTCTCCGCCGCTCTACAACTATTTCAACACTATTGCCACTACATGGCTTTGCAAGGCTCTCCTTAACCGAGCTCTCGTTCTTCCTCTCTGATCCGGGTTGTGTGTTCAGGTCTCTCAGAGCATTGTCCGACATCATTGTTACAAATTAAGTCTGAAACGAAAACCAAATCCATCAGAGGAACTCTTTTGAAGCAGCATTCCATTGTTTAGGAAAAGGAACAAATCGGATGGCTTTGATTCAAAACTAGAAAATCACTAACCAAATAACCATTTCCCTGAATTCCCCATTCATTATAAAGCAAGAAACCCTCAGACTTAAATCAAACACTACAATAAACAGCAGTACATAAACTTCTCAAACAAGGATCTAAAGAAAAGACTGCATAAACAAATCAAAACTCCAATCCAAACCTCAAGATCTCTCTACATTTGCTCACTTCACATCGCACCGGCTCAAATCCAACACCACCACGTCCTCACCTCTTCACACACAAACAAACAAAAACAAAATGCACAAGCTAAAAAGCACGAAGTCATTACCGAAGAAGAAGACGAGACGACCGAAGTAGTACAGTGAATTGATCTCTTTCTCTCTCTACTGCGAAATGTGAGGGAGGGAGGGGAGGGAGGAGACAGTGTAGAGAGAGAAAGTAACTGGCAAGCAAGACTTCGCAATCAAAAGATTAGACGACGAGCCGTTTTTTTATATGGACTACACACCCGAGCAGAGGCCGGCATCTTTAGTTTACTCGTGATTTTACCGCCTCGTGTTTTGGCATTTAATTTTGTTCTGCAATGTCCCGGATTCTCAGGGTTATTATCAGTACTGCCATTCTCCTTTAATTGCGTTTTTGTTTTGTTTTTCGTTTTGATTTTTGAATTGAATTGACGCTCCAACTCTTTTAAACAGGTTTTGAAACGGCCCTAATCATTTACTACTGCCCTTTTTTAATAGTAATTACAAGAATACTTTAGTCAAAAGGATATTTAATACGATGGTTCAAACAAAAAGGACAAGATAAGCGCCAAAAATTACTAAAATAACACAAAATAGAGAATTGGTCAATTTTTAATAAACGTGAAGATGAGTTTGTGGATATTGTAAAAATTACGTGTAAAGTATAAAAACAAAAGGAACTAAAACATAGACTGATTAATTAATCTAAAAAATCTACCTGAAAAAGTTATTTGAGAGATATTTTTAAAAAATTTCAAATTTAAATTTCTTAAAAGGTTGTATTTTAGCTACCAAAAAAGTCATATATATTAAAGAAGTGCTTTTTTATTTTACAGGTAAACACCTTTTTTTAGGCTTTTGTGATGAAAAAAAGTACTTATTAACATCTCAAAAACTTATCCAAATAGACACTAAATTAATTCATTAGATTTTATTTTTAAAATATTTTTACACCTCTATGATATCATTAATTATTAAATAATATCTTTTATGTTAATTTTTATTTAAAATACTATAATATTAAAATTCTTAAATTATAATACAATAGTATTTTAAATTTATAGATAAACGAGAAATTAAAAGATTTTGTATTTTTATAACTCTTTTTTGTCACCTTAATTTTAAAGACGTACTACAAGATATAGAGAATCAACCACCTATGTATAGAAAACAAATATGTATGTTTTTCTAAGTTGCATGTGTTAGGTAATTTGTAGCAATTGACCATGATTGGACCGAACATGACTCGTCTTCTTCTTCAATAACCATTATTGGTGCCATTTATAACACATGGTATATCCACATGCACCTGCCGACTGCCGGTGTTAGTATGGACATAATTTATGATGCTGTTACACTCAGAGTGAAGACCCATTTCTAGTGCCACAACCACATCAAAGAGGAGACGATTTTATGATCCGCAACGATTTTATGTTAAATCGGTAAAATAAAAGATTTAACATTCAATCGGTATTAGATTGTTATAAAATTAATTAAAGATTGAATAAAATTGAATAATTTAAAATATAGTTGAAGGAGATTGTCTCTAATTAAAAGTTAATTAAAAAGGGATATTGTGAAATCAAAATTAAGTGGTTTATTTTAGTTTATAAAAACTAAAAATCGACTAATTGATTAATAAATTGATCAATTTTTAACGGCAACAGTTATTAAAGTAAATTGAACAAAAAATTAATCGGATCAAAATTTTCATGATTGAACTAAATGGACTAATTCAGTTTTTTAATCATACCCTTTAGGAATTGACCAAGTATGCCCTCTACTACATTCTATTGGATTAGGATGGGTAATTTTCAATGTTTTATATTTTCAAAAATGAAAAAAGTGATTTAATTAGTTTGCTAATATGGTTAATAATAGGTCAAATCATATTAAAATATTTTAAGACCATGTCTTATAGTCGAATTTGGTTATTAATTAATAAACTGATTTAATTTTAACAACAAAAAAATTATTAAACTAAATCAAACCAAAAAATTAAAAACTAAACTGAAAAATTAGTCGGTTGAAGAATTTCACTGTTAAATCGCTATAATCGAGTTAAATATGTTAGCTTGGCGTTAAATATTAATTGTGTCATTACTCCTCAAGGCTTAGATATTATAAAAATTGGAGTTTACACTACAAGAAAAATTAGTTTCAGTAACTATTATTAATGGTTGCTAAAAATAAGAAAATGGTCGTTAAAAGTT
>JANKOD010000001.1:22070842-22088095 GCA_026284645.1 Erythroxylum acuminatum | reverse complement strand
GGAGAAAAGTACTTATTGACCTCCTAAAGATTCATCTAAATAGACATTAAATCTAAAAATTTTAAATTAAAGAATCTGAACGCAAACCTTTTCAAATGATAAAAAAAAAAAAGAATTACTGAGCTCAAACTGAGAATATACATAAGATAAGACGACCCAGAGATGCAAAGGAGCTTGAAGAGCCCATATATCCTTATAAGGCCCAAACTTGGTTATAGAATTGCTATTTTAACTTTTACTTCCCCCATTGAAAGCAATGGTTATGAGTTTTAATAATTTTTTTATTTAAACTCTAAATTAAATATAAAAATTTTTAATGATATTTTTAAAAATTAAAATTTATTTAATCTTTAATTTAGAGGCGTAATATTAGTTGATTTTTTAAAAAACTTATTTAATTTTTAAAGCATTGATTGAATTCCTAAATTGCAAGCCGAAAGGATACACACCAATGGGTCCTCATAATCCTAAAAATTTGGTTTTGGTTATCTTATCCAAAGCGAGAGGATGGCCTAAGAGCATTCATCTTCCGCCATCACCTACCCCTCTTCTCTATACACTTCCCCTTTCTGTCTTATCTTCTCCACTTTCCACTACTTACTCACCTTTCTTTATATGTCTTTTGTGATTTGTAGAGAAATGTCTTTGAGTGGGCTTACTATGGCAGCTGTAATCCCATGCCACTGCTATTCATCTTTAGTCAACTCCGGACTCGTGGGTAAACCCATATTGCCCAGAAGCCACATTGGTTTCCCAGCCACAAACAGAGGTCATCTGGGTGGTTTTTGGCCTAGCCAGTCCCAGCTCAGATGTTCACTTAAGCTTCCCAGTGACTCTGGGACTCGTTGTGAGCAGGTAATGAGTAGTGTTTGTTGTATGTTATCTTTTTTTGTTGGGTTGGGAAAAGATAAGATTTTTAAACATCAATTGGTTGCATTTTACTTCGTTGAAGGTGAAAGTTGTTTTCTTGCTGACTCTGGGTGATTATATAGGGAGCTAACTGTTGATGGGTCTCAATTACTAGCTTGAATGAGCTTATTGTTGACTTTTTTTTTTTTGCTCACTCTTTGGCAGAAAAAGAAGGCTTTTTCGTTGAAGGAGTGTGTGATTTCTATTGCTTTATCTGTTGGGTTGGTAACAGGAATGCCTTCATTGGAGGGGCTACCTAATGCTTTTGCCGCTGGCCCTGCATTGCCTGATATCTCAGTGTTAATATCTGGGCCACCGATTAAGGACCCTAGAGCATTGTTAAGATATGCTTTGCCTATTGACAATAAAGCTATAAGGGAAGTACAAAAGCCGCTTGAAGATATCACAGATAGTCTCAAGATCTCCGGACTCAAGGCACTTGATTCAGTGGAGAGGGTAAGGACCTTCCACTCTTCATATCGCTTGGTGTTTTAATTTTATTCTCGCAATTCTATAGCACCATCTGTATGCATTTTACTTCCCTTTGCGTAACAATTTGATTGGTTCATGTTCATTGACAATTCTTATTGTAAAATGTAGAATGTGAGGCAGGCGTCTAGAGCTTTTAAGCAGGGTAAGAGTTTGATTATCTCAGGCTTAGCTGAATCCAAGAAAGACGATGGAGTGGAACTGCTTGATAAACTGGAAGCTGGAATGGATGAACTTCAGCAGATTGTGGAGGATAGGAACAGGGATGCAGTAGCACCTAAACAAAAGGAGCTTCTTAATTACGTTGGAAGGTAAGTATCATAGATGCATTTTTTTCTGGTTGAACTGCACTCGTGGACATTTAGACAATGTCTTGCCTGCTCATATGGGAACTGAGGATTGCAGGGTCTGCTCTTCAACAAAATTTCGACTAATTTTCGTGAAATGTTTACCCTTTTAAGTTTTTTAAGTCCACCGTGCTAATATAGCTTATCCCCTCGATTGCTTTTGGTGATGTACAAATATGAACTTTGCACCCTTTGTGCTGTCCCCGTTTCTGTCTAGGGCACAATCCTGAATTTGGTTCTGAACTCCGTCATGGGATTTATAGGTTTATAGCTTTAGTAACTCTGCAGTCACTTGAGGAGGCTGGCAAGAAATTAGTGATCGTGAAAGTGAAACAGCTACAACGTTCTCATTATAGCTATCCTTTGTATTCCCATGTAGGGTATGGTTCAGTGAGTCAGTATGTCATCTCATGGTTCTTTTGTGACTTTCATGTCGCCCACATGTCAAATACAGATTGA
Source organism: Erythroxylum acuminatum (assembly GCA_026284645.1). Taxonomy (NCBI): domain Eukaryota; kingdom Viridiplantae; phylum Streptophyta; class Magnoliopsida; order Malpighiales; family Erythroxylaceae; genus Erythroxylum; species Erythroxylum acuminatum. The sequence continues at coordinate 22,085,891 of JANKOD010000001.1, read as the reverse complement.
GGAGTTAAAAAAAGTTATCCTCATAGATAAGCAATTCTCATACATACCCTTGTCATGACTGCAGCTGAGATCTTCCTGGGGCATTGGGTTTCTGCAGTGTTGAAGAGGATATGGTTGCTGAGTTCCCATATGAAGTGCCTGAAGAATACAAAAATATGCCTCTATTGAAGGGAAGAGCTGCGGTTGATATGAAGGTCAAGGTTAAAGACAATCCCAATGTAGATGAGTGTGTATTCCGCATTGTTCTAGATGGTTATAATGCTCCTGTAACGGCTGGGAATTTTTTGGATTTGGTAGAAAGGCACTTTTATGATGGCATGGAAATACAAAGAGGTAAACTAGTAGCAAGTTGTACTGTTCTTTTTTAAAGTTATTTTCTTATTCTATGCACTTGCTGTGCTACCAGTCACAAATACTGATGTACAATGAGTAGTAAAAAAATATCAACCAATAGCTAAAACTGATAGAAACTAGGTAACATAGGCTGTTGAGTGTTGTTAGGCTGCTGTAATTTCAAATAAAGTCTGGATCTCAGCTTGGAAAGCTGGAATTTCATATTTGGTATAGTTGAGTTTTTAGGGTAGAACAAAGTATCACACTTTCTAATTGAAAACTCAAGTTTTTAGGAAAAAATCAGGTTGTTATTATTGAAGGGTTTGGTACAGCTAGAATAACATAACTTACTACTATTTCTTATTTAATAAGGTATCCTAGCATAAACTAAATCTCAGCCTTTAATGTCTTTGGTGTCACCTCAACTTCATCCCATTAAATTGAAACTTGTGATTAACTAAATTCTCTGAGACTTGTCTGAAGTTGGAAATTGATCTCCTTTCTATTTGACAAGAAACTTAAGCTCTTTTGCTAATTGGTCTCCTTTCTGTTTGGCAAGAAACCTACGCTCTTTTGCTTCAATTCTCTTCGACTCATCTGAAGTTATCTCCTCTCTTCTCCTGTTTCAAATAATGGAAAGATCGCATCCAATACACCTGGTGTCGCGATCACAACTAAACACCCTTTCCCAATCCTAAACCTCTGCTCCTCAATCAACAGTCCACCGACACAACTTTAATTGCCTAATAATGTGCACACTTAACAGTTTTATCCTCGGCATAAGGCCCTTCAGCCTCATTCTCCTCAATTTTTTATCATGTTTTTTTTTTTGTTTTTTGTTCTTTTTTGTGTTTCTGCAGCCTTTCGAAGTTTCTCTAAGATAGAATCTTCATATGCCTTATAACCAGCACCAACAAGATTATTCACATGATCATACTGATTGTGGACACCATGAAAGACCCCTGCAGTAGCTGGTTGAAGTTAGCGATATTTCCGAAACACTTACTTTTTGCAGCAACTGCTGCATTTTAGTTGCCATTGCAGCAAGGGCTGAACCTCTTTTCTTGGAACTCTTGATAACATCTTTCACCTTACCAAATCTTGAAAACAACTCCCTCAACCTTTTTTTCTTGGAACTCTTGATAACAACATCTTTCACCTTACCAAATCTTGAAAACAACTCCCTCAACCTTTCTGCTGTATAATTCTCACTAATCTTTTGCCAAGAACTCTTAGCATCTTCTCCTTATCAGCCCTAAACAACTAGGATAATCTGCAAATAGATAACATATCTACAACTTACTACTATCCTATCTAATAGGGGAATCCTAACACAAACTAAACATCGGCCCTTGTTGTCTTTGTTGTCACCCCAACTCCACTCTTCTTCCCATCAAATTGAAGCTTGTGGTTGACTGATTTGCCCTCTTCTATTTCTTTTATACACTCTAAGCTCTTTTGCTTCAAACACCCTCATTTTTCCGTTGATCGTTGTCACAGTGCAATTGCTACATTGCAGGCACACACATTGCTATCTTCTCTGTTTATAAGTCTCGTTCCCAAATTAGCACTCCTGTATATGGATGAATTCATCTGTTAATTTTTGTTACTGGACATGACTTTGGTGTAAATGGATTTATTGCAGCGGATGGATTTGTTGTTCAAACTGGAGATCCCGAAGGTCCAGCAGAAGGCTTTATTGATCCTAGTACAGAGAAAGTTAGGACAGTGCCGCTGGAAATCATGGTCAATGGGGAGAAGGCACCTTTTTATGGTGCAACTTTGGAAGTAAGCTCTGTCCCTCTCCTTCTCTCTCTCTACTTTTCTAGAGAAGTTTCAATTTCTGTTATATCATTTTTTTTGCTTTAGGTATTTTCATATTGCTGCTAATTTTTGTGTTGTTGCTGAACTTTTCCAATATGATGATATTTAATTTGTATCTCGACAGGAACTTGGTTTGTACAAGGCTCAAACAAAGCTTCCATTCAATGCATTTGGAACAATGGCCATGGCAAGAGATGTAAGACGTTAAGTTTAAAAGTTCCCCATCTCTGAAATTGTTCGTTTTTAACTTTTTGTTTCATTTTTGGCAGGAGTTTGAGAACAACTCAGCTTCAAGCCAGGTCTTTTGGCTACTGAAAGAAAGTGAACTCACCCCTAGCAATGCAAATATTTTGGATGGTAGATATGCTGTATTTGGTTATATTACAGAAAATGAGGATTTGTTGGCTGATCTCAAGGTTGGTGATGTCATAGAATCTATGCAAGTTGTTTCTGGCTTGGAAAATTTAGTTAATCCAAGCTATAAGATTGCTGGCTAGACTCAACATACTTCACATGGTGGCGGATGTTAATCCATTGAATTTGAAGGCATGTGACGTTATGCGGCTTTCAACTGTATGATTTGTTCCATGATTCTGTAGACTGGATTTGGATAGCTTTTACAATTCATGTTGAGAATGAATTATTTCTGATATTGCAGTCTTTTGCAATATTTCATTGTCGGCTTCTCAAGAATTATCAATTTTTTGATGAAATGTATCACTTGTTGAATAGAAACTCTTATCTTAGTATCAGATAAGCATAAAAGGCCGGGGATTCTGTACTCTGGGTGTAAATAATGACATCAGGTTCATTACACAGAGTATAACTCCACCAAGCCCTCTCGTAAAAAATTCTGTGAATGGCTATCTAATCAGGATGAGCAGTTCTTACAAAACCATACGTAAAGCATGAAAAAGAGTTACTGCAGATCACCACTTGAACAACAACCACTTGAACAACAACCTTTGCAGCTTACTGTACCTGCATATGATTACTACTTGAAGTTTAGAACTCACAACTAAAATATCTTGAGCTTCATGTCATTGTTCCTTATGGCCCCCTGTACTTTCGGAAACAGAAACAACCCTGAGGCTGGTCGTGAGGGATCATGCCTCCACCCTTGGATGTGTCGATTGCCTCTATCATCGATACAACCTCATCCATCTCTGGCCGCCTGTCAGGGTTGGCATCCCAGCATCGCTTCATTACATTTGCAAGAGAACTTGGGCAACAGCGAGGTATCTCTGGCCTGAGATTCTGTCATTTGAAATGATTGATCATTATGAATGTAATGAGTACTGCATTAAATGTTTGAGTGGAGCAGATCAGATTGAGATGAAGGTAAATTCGAGATGGAAAGCTTAGGTTCTAAAGGTCATGAGCATAAGTTTCATAACCATACTTCATTTTTAGATTGGAACAGGAAATGGAATTGTTTTGCAGTAACAGGAAACAATCTAACTTGCATATTCATCTACCTGTCGAACGACAGCTGAAGTTACTTCTGAAAAGCTGAGATCAGGATATGGCATGTCACAGCAATATATTTCCCACAAGCAGATGCCAAAACTGTACACATCACACTTTCTGTTATATGGATTGCCATTGAGAACCTGTCCCATCACCGATTACTGAGTATGAATTGGTGAATTGGAAGCTGTATTTAGAGCTGAAAAGAAGTTACAATAACAGTATGAAAATAGGTTAAGTACCTCTGGTGCCATGTATCCAAGTGTTCCAGTCTCTCCAGTCATGTCATTAGGATTCGATGCCTCAAGACGAGCGACCCCAAAGTCAGCTATTTTCACTGTACGTGTCTTGTCCAGAAGCATATTTTCTGTTTTAACATCTCTGTGGACAATCTTCTTGGAATGAAGATAGCTCAATCTGCAAGAATCCAAATGGCAGCATCATGTATAACCCAAATTCCATTCTATAATCTTGTGAGGATTTGTAAGTGTGGAAGAACTTTTACCCTCGTGCAAGATCTAGTGCCAGTTGAATAACCACTTTGAAGGTCAGTTTCTTCCTCCTGTTCTTTATCAGGTAAGATTTTAGAGCACCACCGGGACAATATTCGACAACAACACAGCAAACGTTATTTGGCATTCCAAAATGACCATTCTCCGTCTGTATATTTAGTTCTGATGACCCCATTGTTGCTCCAATGAACTGCAAAAAGAAATTAAAAGACTTTGACTGCAAAGGAGAGAATTTGAAGAACAGCTAAACCAGCGTTTTAAAGGGTAAGTTTTTCAAGGAGAAAAGAACTTCATCAACCAACCCCATGATACTGTGATCCATATGCATCTTACGAAGGTCAAATTTCTTGGTGTATTCAAGAAAGTTTCAGTCTTTCTCAAATTCTTTTGAAGGAAAATTTGAGATGAACTGCAGTTTTCATGAAGAAGACAGAAGGAAAAGAAGAATGTAACCTCTTTCTGGGTCTACCTTAGTTACGTTTGGATGATCAAGCTTGTGCCATACAGCAACTTCCTGCGTAAAAGCTGCTCTAAGTGAAGCTATTTCTGCCTCAGACCTGTGTCCCTCCTCACCCCAATCAAGAAGTTTAACTGAGCAAAATGAAAGGTCATTTTCTTAGTATGCACCAAAATTTGGAAACAAGAACATAGCATAAGACCATAAGAGCCTTGGAATTTGGATACTGTAATTAGTCAAACACATAGCTTTCACTGTTGATGAAAAAGAAAAAAAGAGAAAGATATGAACACATGAGAAGATCTCACAAAGAGGAAAAGCCATCAGTTCAGATGCTGAAGTGACCTGTCAACCTATCCATTCTCGTGAAAAGTCACGGATTTTGCAAGTGTAGATCTACATGAATTAGACATTTATCTATAGGAACAAAATGTTTGTTTCACACTGTTTTGTTGCAGAGAAATTCGTGTGAACCACAAAATTCACAGTTTGTTTTCCATGCAAGACATTCTGAGCCAACTGAACAATCTGCTTTCTAGGAAAACGCTTCCTAAAGTTTGAAAGCGAGTAAAAAGATATAAATTTCCATTTCGTAATTGAATTTTCTGAGCTGCCAAACAGAAACTCTGCTTATAAGAAAGTGAAAACAGGAATGAAAATTACTGAGAGATGGTGCAGAACAGAATCCAGAAGACTAAAAGTTCTAACCAATCATTAGTAGGAATAACTAGGAAACTGCAAGCATGAAGAACTTAAAAGTTTCAATCTTTAAGAACAAACATGATAAAGTTTCACTTCCATACATTAATCCTAAATGGGTTCTATGCATGAATCAAAACGCATTGTTGTTAAAAAAAATACTAGCACTGCAAAACTGGAAAGAAAGCAAGTTCATGAATAGAAACAAGACATTTCATGAGTTGGGTACTTAATCAGCCTCCACTAATAGGTAGCTTCAAAATGAATTATCAGGAAGAGAATTAAAGATGAGAACTTGGTATATACCAGCAACATCTTGGCCATCATAAATTCCACGATGAACAGTACCAAAAGTGCCTCGAGCTATAACACTTTTAATGATGAGCTTGGAGGGATCAATCTCCCAGTCTTGCTTTGTTGTGGAGATCATGACATTGCTGGCGAGCCTTTGCAGTCCTTGTCCACCTCCGTCACCTTCTTCTCCATCTTTCTTGCTCTTGTTCTTCTCCATTGTCCATGCTCTGCTCAGATGCCTGTGTAGCTGTTCATCCAAGCTTTTCAGATCTATCTGATCTGCTCTCACATACCCTCCTCCAGTTTCACTCTTCTCTTTCATCTCTTCCTCTGTCTCTCTTTCTCTAGGTATCCTTGGTGTGTGCTATTGAAGTACAAGCCGCTAGGACAAAGACCCTGTGGACCTCAGTGTGGTGGGTTCTGGTTTTCTGGAGACTTGACAAGTGTGATTGATGACTATAGTTTCATTCACGTTATATCTATCTATCTATCTGTCTATGCATATAACATCGCTGCTCTCTTGTGATATTGATGATGATGATGATCTTTTCTCATTTATGGCTTTCTGTTAAAGGTGGTATCTAGCGAACATTGCTGATAAGAGATGATGCCACTTCTAGTATATATTACTCAACTGGCCTGCTCTCTCTTTCTCTCTCTGTATATGTCTCTGTCTCGTCAGCTTTGTTGAATCAGTATCAGCCATGTGGGCACATGGATTTTGCCTGAACAAGACGTGTGTTGCTCTGACCCACCTCTTTCTTTTCTCTTCTTTCTTTAATTTATGAAACACCAACAACCTTTATCTCTGCCTCTCTTTTCTCATCACTGTCAAAATCTATCCTTTTTAATGGCTAACTGTTTCGAGTCTCAACTTGCTCTGCTTTCCCTTGATTATGGTTGGTACTTGAAAACAGTTACACATGGAACTGATTCTTTCTATTTAATATGGTCATCATCTTGTTTCTGTCAGCAAAACAGAGTAGACAAATTACATTTATATATGATTTTGCACAAATCCCATTCATCCTTTTCTGTATCAAAAGATATGTTCTTTCTCGTTTAGTATATATAAATCTTTTCTTGTTTGCTATTGGTCCCGTCTTAGAAGGTGGAGTTCCTGAAGAATCGTCGATGGCAATTAGTTTATCAGTCTCTGATATTGTTTAATCTTTGTTCTGTTCAATCTGATATTTTGGATTTGGTTGAAACATAACTTAGTAATGGATTGACTATTAGATGCCAAATTAAATAGTTAAAGAAATGTAATATAAATTCAGTGACATATCACAGGGAGAAACTTATTTTTTACAAGTAAGCGGCAGATTAATAATATTAAAAAGTTTAAAGTTTAAAAGGTTCAATCAGATTATCATAAAATTAGTTAAAGATTGTAGAAGATTAGTTTAAAAGCTTCAACCAGTATCTCATAAAATCGGTTAAAGATTAAAGAAAATTAAAAATAATGGAAGAAAATTATTCTTTTTCGTTGAAAATTTTAAATTTTAATTTAAAAAGAATAAAATTTAATCTGTTTATTTTGATTTATAAAAACTAACTAATTTACAAAAATTGACCGATTAATTAATAAATTGATAAATTTTTAATAAAAAAATATTAAATTAAATCACACCGAAAAGTTAAAAACTGAACAAAAAATTAATCGGTTTAAAGTTTTCTTTAAAAAATTAAATCACATGTAACTAAACAACACATAAATTATTATTAATAAATTGATTGATTGATTGATTAATAATTTAAACTATTGTATTAAGCAAATAATTCTATTTTAAGTTGAATTTAATATTTAATAAATTTTTTCCTTAGGTTTATTTCATTGTCGTAAATTTGAAAATTATTGATTTCTTCATTTTATTAATTAAAATAAGAATTATCAGTAAAGTTTTAATAAAAAATTTAGAATGAGAATTAAAAAGAAAAATATTTTTTACTTATATAAATAACTTATGATTGAATTAATATAACATTAATATTAATTACTTTATAAATATAAATTCAAGGGCACTTCATACACCAGTGACCTTATATACTATAACAAAATCAATAAAATGAAGCATAATTGGGTCTAAAATGATTTTGGTGACGAGTGCTTCATAAATATAAAAATACATAATGGAGATCTATATAATTTAAAGCGTGTTGAATAATTCTATAATCATACAATTTAAATCAAGACACGAGTTAAGTGAATAATTTAAATTTTGATTTAATTGAATGATTATAAAAAATTAAATTAAAAATCATAACATTAAAAAATTTATGCCATTCAAATTAATTTTTTAAAAATGTCTTCTCAACTAATTAAATTATCCTAAAAAAGTTTGGAAGCTCAATTTCATAATATAAAAATAAATTATTCAAAATCTCAACCGTAAAAATCTTGAAGTATCTAACTTTTTGATTCGATTTACTTTAGTAACTCTTGTTGTTGTAAAAAACTGATTAATTTATTAATTAATTCGTCAATTTTTATAAATTAATATTCTTATAAACTAAAATAAATCAATTAATTTTCATTTAATAATATTTTTTCAATAAATCTTTGAATTTTTTATGGATAAAGATAATCTTTTTAATCATATTTTAATTTTATTTAATTTTTAACCAATTTTAAGATGATCTAATACTGACTGAAACTTTTAAACCTTAAACCTCTTATTTTATTGTTTAAATGTCAGTATAATTTTTAAAACATTAATAAAAACATAATTTTATATTACAAATTCTTGCAAATTTTGTATTATAGGGACAAAATTCCATAATTCTTGCACAATTTCTCCAAACCCCAATACAAGGAAGATGGTTGAAAGGAGAACTTCTGTTGTCTTTCACATGATGAAGCGCCACTTTTGTTGCAACCCCATGAGCATACCCGTGAAGCTCTTACTTTTTGACTTGAGCAATCATCAAAAGAAGAGGTTATATGTATACACTCGAGGTTCACGAGGCCATAGTTTCAACAATGAACAAGTAGTCAAAGATATCAGACTTCAGCCTTTACTTTCCTGTTAAGTTTGGATATGTCATGGTCCCTTGTCCCCTCACATGAGTCAACACGACTCACATTACCAGACAACGTTGCATCGAGATCACAACAATATGGTCGAATGCCAGATACCAAAGCTCAGTGATCTGATGATAAAAAAACATTTGTTACAAAAGAGCAAGTAACAAACAGTTCATGACGTATCAGAAGCATAACATAGTTGTCTGCTCAATATCAGATTCTGAACACGAAATGATTTCGAGTTTTCCAAGTCTTATCCATGAAAAACCAAACTTTTGATATGAACCGTGTGTTGTTATCAACTTGTAGATGTGTCTTAAAAGAGTTTTCAGAAATATCTCATGCCAACATGTACAAGAACCATCATCGTCGTCGTAGTCGTCATCATTGTCATCATCAATAGTAGCAAGGGCAATGACACACACCAAGCTTTGATAAACATGGAACCCATGTTCTAAGTAAAGCCTTTTTCTTCCTCAAATTGGACTACCTAGAAGAAACATCATCACTTTTGTTCTCCCTTTCCAAAACTTGCTAGTTGGCAGGCCATATGCCATAAGCAATTGTCACTTGGACTTCATAATCTGATGTCAAACTCAAATCCAGGATATCCCGCGGTAAGATATATGGCCGAGAACAGTAAATCTTCAAGTTCTTTTTCTCTCCTTTTTGGTAGGCAGGTTGCAAATGGAAAACATCTCAATGCTGCAAATGCTATGTTAGTTATGGTTTTAAACTACGAAACATTAAATAGTTTCAATGCTGAAAGCTGGAGTTAGATTATAGTAATGTGTATTTCCACGTTGAAGCAAATAGTTTTGGAAGTCCTGAAAATGAAGAGAAATGATAATGACACCAATTCAATAAATATAGCCAAGCATTTACAAAAGAAAAGGGTAGGTAAGAAGTGCAGTATGGGGTATATGCCAGTCACTTTGCTACAAAATTCAACAAGAATCCTATACCTTTGCTTAAACAAACTGGGAGCAAGTCCTTGGTTGGTGTTTCTAAGTTGAGGGAAAGCTAGGCAATAGAAGAAAATATATCTAAATGATGCTTCTCTGTGGAATGGAAACTGAATTGTACTGCATGCGTTGTGTGCCAATTACATCCTTAACTTTTCTTTTCAATATTAACAAGAGAAGGCACAGTCTACACAAGGGGAACCTCATACTCGTCGTTTCTTTTTCTCAGGTGTTCCATGTACTTGGGTCTTTATCCCATAAGTCTTCAACTGAAAGTTCTCAAAAGCCTCAGAGACAGCTTCTACCTGTAGAATGGGAGAGACGGATATCACTGGCAGGACAGTAAAGTTGGGATATATAGCCAACCAAAACATAGGAATGTTAGAAGCAGTATACCAGTTCAGGTTTTTTAGCATAGACCCTCACGATCATATCTTGATAACAGGCAGGAAGCAAGTGACTAATAAGATCATCCCGAATGGGAAATTTCTCATTGCTCTGATAATCCTGTTCCAAGACAACAGCAAATCAATGAACTCTGATCTTAAAGATTTTGAGGAGAATATGCACATGTATAATAATTTTTCTGGCATTTTCAGTTAAAGGAAATATTTTAGGAAACAAAGAACATAAAGTTAACATAGGAACAAGAAGGAACTAAAAAAAAAAAGTTGAAGCACACAACAGAAATAATGGGCAATCTGAATACCTTGAAAAAGTTGATGCTGTAGAATCGTACAAGAACCCAGGTTAGTATCGGAGCAAAGAAGAAGTATTAGAAAAATGTAAAAATCAATTGAATGATACAAATATGAAAGATGCACAGAACATGCACTCACACAATGTACCTTTCTAGTGGATTTCGCTTTCCACGAGTTAGATCAATCCTAACATTGCTTACTGCAATATCCTCTTCCTTCAATAGGACTCCACCATTTTTCTGGGAATTGAAAAATGCTTAATGCAGGGTTTTAGGTGCTTGGCACAGAATATATCTGACTGGGATACACATGGTCCCAGAGACACACACACACGTATGCACACATAAGTTAAAATCTGCTTAAAAACCTGGGAGCAAACAATATCCTGTGCTGTGACATCTTTGAAGTTGTCTAGTTTGTCCTTTGGAACTGCATACTCATTGCAAAACTGCCACACAATGAAGTCTTCTAAATTTCTTATGTTAACAATGCTTCAATATGGATTGCCCAAATTAACATCATATTACTACAGCATAGAAAATCAAAGCTGCTACCCTTCAATTCATGAACAATTGAAAATTATGCTCGTGTAAAAGTTCACTACCTGGTACAAATTCCTCCTGCGTATGCGTAAGATCAAATCTCTAGATTCCCTTAGTTCCTGATCTGGGGCTGTCTCGATAGTTTTGATTATTGTGTCATCCAACTGCAATCCCCCGTAATGAAAAATAAATAAATCTAAAACAACAGAAACAACTTTTATTTACACAAATTTTGCAACAAATAAATGTTCCTGACATGCGAAAACAATAGATAAGAAATATGGAATTTCAATGTCTACCAACACGGTGACATAGTCATGTACAAATTTTTTAGAGATAAATGTTATTTATAGACTTTTTAAAGGATTTATTCATTCAATAAGCATATGATATCAGTTCCTTATTCTCTTTTGGAAGTCCAGCTTTCTCAAAAATAGAATCATTTTATACGCTACCCTGCTACAACAATTACCTTCCAGTATTCTGAAGGATCTTGAATGTGAGCTGAAATTTGCAAATAATCGTCGGCCTTCAACAAGGCATCTACTACCATAAGTTCTATAGCCTGCAAAAGTTTTTTCCTCAAATGAGATGCATTGAAAAGAATAAATAGACAAACAACAATAGGATGAAAACAGGAATGGTAAAAATGATAAGAAGACAAGAAACAAAATGAACTGCTGGGAGTAAGGATGTCTGGGAAGATAAGTGTGAGAGTTTTAAGTGGCAGAATAAAGACGGAGCCTTTTCTAAAGGAAATCTGGTTTATACCTTTACTTTTGGATGTGTATAAACTGTACGATAAAGATCAGCACGGGTGGAGAATAACTTGAAGACAGGAAGATCTAGCAAAATTTCAAGTGCTAAGCAAATGGTAATGAAAATATCTAAGGCCCTTTTTGGTTACTAGAATATGAGGCAACACATGGGAATCTACTGTTCACTCTCATTGCAGATTTAAGTGAGAACAGTGTAAAATTTTGAGACAAGACATCAATTACCTGCCTCCAAATATCACAATGGAGTCCAGAACCATTCCCAACATCTCTTAATTCTAGTAACCAAAGGGAGCCTAACTCTATAGGTAAATAGAATAGAATATACTAACAATCCTTAGCTCGGTAGCATATTTCATCACCCATTACCCGCATTGTTTCCATCAACCTACATGTAGAAAAGGATGTAAAACTGAAAACCATTTGACTTAATATTTATCCAACATTTGTTGGTATCAAAGCGTTACAGAGGCCATGGTATTATAGGTTGTGATATTGGAAATTGATTAAAACCTCTCAAACTCAAAACTGCATCCCAGACCACAAGCCCGGCAGTCACGAGCAATGTAATCAAACCTGGATAGCAAAAATGTTCCAGTCATGATTACATAATAATTATCAGTGACATAGTCTAAGGAAATGAAACATAAATAAGAATTGAACAAATAAATCTTAAACCCCACTTGTCCACATCAATTCCATTGCGACCATTGGCAACTATGTCATATAAGAACTGCTTCTCCCTTGTGTCCTAAATATAAAAGGATAATAAACATAGTCAGGAACAATAAATCATATAAAATGGACATACAAAACCAAATCAAAGCATCCATACTTTGGAATTTGAAGAATATTAAACCAAATCATAACTGGATGAGTCATCTAAGGAGGCACATGCTTACTTTTGTTTGTGAAAATTCTGAACTAGCAACTATCATCTCCTGCAAATAATCAAATAGGAAAAAAGTTAATAATGCAATGGTTAAAACAAAGTTTATGCTGTAAAATTATACATACAATTTATATTGACTGACCTTGACTCTTCTCATCATTTCAGGGTCTACATCAATATGGTGCTCATCAACAATATAGTCAACCAGTTTTGTTGACATGTGCTCATGAGACCTGGGGAAGTACGACATGACATAAGAAGAAAATACTGCAAAAGGGGAAAGGTAAAGTCGAGGTGCAACCATATAGAAGCTTTGAACTATTCATAGAATACAATATTTTAGAAACAAGAACATTCCAGACTAAGGTGAGAAGGAAGTTAAAAAAGGATTAAGATTCCATGGTACCAACAGAAATTTCAACAATGATCTCACATTAGCTAAACTGTTTGCATACAACAAAGTCGCAAACATATTTCCACCCAATCTATGGACAACTTGTTGAATAAGAAACAGGAGAAGCAATAAGAAATTCAAAACTCTGGGCAACAGTTTATTAGATCCGATAGTGCAGTAGAAAGAAATATGGCGATTAGAATATGCTGAGAAAGATGCCGTAAATGCATTCTAAGTACCATTTTGTGCCATTTAAAACCTGAGGGAGAAACCCGCGTTCAAACAAGTGGCTAAAAGGACCATGACCAACGTCATGCAGAAGACCTGCAAATTCATTCAATTAAATATTAATAACAGATGACTTGAACAACGCTGTTGCAATAAAAGAATGAGACGTCTACCTGCAAGTTTCACAGTCTGAATATCAAAATAATCAATCCCAAGCTCCAAACCCTGTAGTCACATGAGCAATATCAATACACAGCATTAGATGAACCTCAAGCCCACACTACTTCCCCCAATTCAGAGGACAATGGAATTACCTGGTACTTTTTTAGATTCTGAACAGCTTCACCAGCAAGCCAATAGACTCCAAGAGAATGTTCGAACCTGGAATGAACAGCTCCCGGATAAACCATGTGTGTCAAACCTAAAGCATAGAAACTTGGAAGATATCAGTTATGGATCTAACCTTCAAGTAATTACTTTTATTCCACACATAAATTTGTTTTCTTTATAGCTCATAGATACGAAATTGAACTAAACCAGGCGTCAAAATTTTCACATTCCCAATCAAAGCATCACTCAGTCATCCAATACTAAGAAGCATTCTTTTTAGAATCAACAAGTTGGACCACTGCCCTCATAATGCAGTTCTTACAATTACATCAGTAACAACTATTTAACTCCTAAATGTCAACCTAAATTCTTAGAGATTTTTTTTTTCGTTTGATTTCGTATGCAATTCTTACAATAACACTAGAAAAGAAACAATATGAAGCTCACCTAATTGTTTAAGCTCGCGAAGCCTGCAATATAGGAATAAAAAAACATTAAAAAATATGTACGCTAAAGTTTAAAAATACTAAAAGCAACCGTCTCAGCATCAAATTAAATCAACCCCCAAAAAAAAAAACTCACCTTTGAAACTGCTCGGTGTCAATGAATTTCAAGCATAGCTTCAGCCAAAGCAAAAGAAAACGCAAATCAACAAGAGAAAAAAAACAATAAAGAATGACTCGGGTAGAGAAATTGAGGTACGGGATCAAGGTAGATGTTGCCATGGACGTTGTCGTGGACGTTCTTAAACAATCTAATGTTGTGGGAGGTGGAAAACTCGCGATTTTGGGACAGAGACAACCCTTCATTGTTGTAAGCTCCCATTTTCCTACTCCCGAGTTCCACAGTCGCTCTTTGCTCAACAGAACGAAAAAGCTTACCTTTTTATGACTCCAAGCCAATGAGCTTGTTCAGTTGTTCCACCATTTATACAACAAAAGCTAAAGTTTTGGGCTTTGAATTGTGTAAGTAGTCCAACAATATGGGATTGGAGAGTAAATCCAAAAGCTAAGATATCAAATCATTGACGATAACTAGAGATTATCATTCAAGGGGATTTTGTATTATATGATTAGATTTCGTGGTGGGCTGTGCATAGTTGTCTCATTTATGGGAATGTGATGGAGAAGGCGTGTAAGAATTAAAACTTTATGCTCTTCATTGTTCTTCCACCCTAAACATTCCTTTCATTTTCTTTTCAATAAAAAATTATAAAATTGCAAGTTAAAATTTTAAAAGATAAAAAAGTTAATTTATGTCTCATATTTTAAAAATATTTATAAATTATAAAAATACTTGTAATATACATAGTTTTTAATTTAATTTAATTACTTTTAAACTATCTTTAAAATTGTTAAGTAGCCTGAATTTAATAATAATTTCTATTATAATAATTTTAATATTTTAGTTATAAAATAGAGTAAAAGATACAGATCTCCGTAAAGTCTAAGAAATAAAAAAACCTTAGGGTACGTTTACTTTCTGAAAATTCTCTAGTTTTCTAGAATTTTTTTTTTCATAAAATATAAAATAATTAGAAAACATGTTTATTAATAAAAATATATATCAATTTTTCAAGAAAAGCGTGTTTTCTATTTTTCCAA
>JANKOD010000001.1:21858377-21868453 GCA_026284645.1 Erythroxylum acuminatum | reverse complement strand
GGTAGTGGAGCCACTCAAAAGCTATGGTCGCCTATCGATCCTGAAAACAATAATGCAATTTTGCTGAGTTTTGCGAACTCAATGAGTTAACCATCATCGATGGTTCACTCCAATCCAGTACATATTCATTCACATAACACTTAGTTCACAATTGGGCACTATACACAATTTTGCATAATCAATGTTTCCCAGTTTCACACAATGAACAAATATCCATTCCCATATACAAGTAAACAATTTTGCCAATCAACCAAATAAGCACACTTAGCAAATGCATACAATGCTTATAAGACCCTTTTTCCAATTATTACGTTATTGAGACCGAGTGCCTAAACTGTCCCGTATCTATTGGATACCAGGCTCATTAATCGATGAGCCAATGGCTCTATATCATTTTCGAGCTTGAGACTCGTTTTCAATCAGTGAGCCTTAAGCTCTAACGGTGGCTACTCAGGTCCAACTGCCATTATCTGGGTATGCATTCATGAATGGAATGCATGTAATACAATATATCACTTTTTAACAAATAGGTCCCATGTTCACATCAACAGCACTTCAATAACGCAATTTCCAGTACACAGTCTTCGGACCTCCTGTCCGGCATCCAATATCAATCACATCCAATCATTCAATCCAACATTAATAGAAACACACAATAATTAGGAGGAACCGTCTAGGTTACTCACCTATTGCTCCCAAAGCTAGTGCCTGGAAGGACCAGCAACGTCTGTTGGTTGACGTTCCAGTTGTTCCTCTAAAACCAAATAACATATATAAATCACAATTTGCACAATCATTGATGTTTCATAATGCACATGAGTGAAATGAAAAATGCACAATGCATGCATGACAATTCCCGAGTTAACAATCCATCTCTTTCACTCCAAACCTCAGAATGATTCCAATTTTGGACCATTAGAAAGAAAATCTCGAGACCTATCACTTCCATGAAGACCACATAACCCAATTTAGCCTTTAAAATGGTCAAAATGCCAATTTCTCAAAATTGTCCGAGCATGTCCGTTAAACGGACTTGTATGTCTGTTAAACGGACATAGCTTAACCATTCACTCCAATTTCGCCCGAGAGTGTCCGTTAAACGGACCTCCATGTCCGTTTGATGGACATGAAATCACCAAATGTACCAATTTCTCCCGAACCTGTCCGTTAAGCGGACCTGCACGTCCGTTTGACGGACATGAATCCTGCAAGGTATACCAATTCACCCGAATCTGTCCGTTAAACAGACTCACGTGTCCGTTCAGCGGACACACTTTGCTTCTAGGGTATTCTATCGCCCGTACCTGTCCGTTAAGAGGACATTAGTGTCCGTTCGACGGACACACGTAAAATCAACATTTTTCAAAGATTTTCCTAACTTTCCAACCTTCAATTAATCATCAAATACACTCCCAATCTTCCAAAATTCAATTCTTTTAAGCTCAAATCATTTCAAAACAACACAAATATCAACCTCATGCCATTAACTCCTCAATTCTCCACTTTAGCCTATCCTTCCCAAATTTTCCATTCTTTCTCCATAACCTACCTTCATTTTACATTCTAAACACTTCAAATTCAATAAGCATGCATTCAAATGGGGAAATGTACATATATAACCATTTCAAGCATCACAACATCCATTTCCAAATCATATCCCCTATTTGATCACAAGCACCTCAATGAAACATAATGAAACATAATCATACTCAATCTCACAACAATATCATCATTCAATTTCCTAACTTCATATTAACCTTTTAACTTCTTCAAGATACAATTCAAGCTCACCACCTTCACACAATTTATAATCCATTTCCTTTAGTTTCACTTAGAACAAGCCTCAATTCATTTGAACAATCATACAAGCAATTAGAACTATACCGTTGGAACTCACTCAATAATCAAGCTATGACAATTTTCCAGGTTTTTACACATATTCAATCTTAGCATTAAGCTCATCTACAACACTTCCATTCCTTCATCCATCATCCAATACTCAATTCAACATCAAGCAATCATTTACAAGCAATTCATAAACCATAAGTGACTACAATCAAAACAGGACATATAAATCGAAATAGTCATCCAATCACTTCTTCAATCCATCCTTCACAATTCTAACTTTCTCAACACACTTCCATGAATTTGACTCAACATACACTCGTAAAACACAACATGAACACTTCTAAACATCAATTAAAAACACATACATGAACCTTGTACAAGCATGATCCAATCATCATTTCTAACCTCAATTATGCAATATTCATTACATGAAACATGAAACTTACTTGTTCAAGTCTCTAAATCTTCAAATTCTCCAAAGAACTCACCAAGACCTAATTTGACTCATCACCATCGACCATCATCATTCAAGGGTGAGAGAAGTAGGTTCAAAGCAAGCAAGAAAGAACAAGATGCCAAGTAGCAAGAAGAAGATGATAGCTAAGCTTTGAGTGATCAAAATTCAAGAAATGGAGAAGGAAGATCATCCACGAAGAAGAGAAGAAGAAATCACCAAAAACAACCTCCAAATGGATTTAGAAGTGAATGTGTCGTAAATGAGGGAGTAAGGAGAGCTTAGTTGAATGAAAAGTTAGGTTAATTCACTTAATACATGGCTATATGTGTGCCACTTGTCACACTCTAATCAATCCTTCTTAATTTAATCAATTTCAAGCCCAAATCCCCATAATTTCCACTTGTCCAATATCCCTATAACCATATGTCCATAAGTCAATACTATATGCTACAAAATTCTGCTACCAATGACCAATCGGTCTGCCACCCGTCATTTTTCCTAGTTCGGGCTTTTATCCCGAAAAATTCCAAAAAATTTCCTAAAATTCTCTAAAATTGAAAAATCATTTTTGACACTCTCCAGATAATATTTCTCAATCGATAACTCGAAATTCTCATTATTCTCAACCAGTTACAGTTATAAATAGACCAGGAATGTCAATGGATGAATGTACAATTATTTCATGTGCACAAAGTCATGTTTCACAATCCAAATATGTCACATAATAAATGAACAAGTAATTGCATTACTACCCCTCACTAAACACTCAAAATTCCCCTTTTACCCTTCCCGCTGTAACCGGGATGTTACAACAAGTCAGGATGAGTCAAACTCACCAAACAATGAATGAAGAGACGACACCTTTCGACGCCAAAGCAAGCACAAAAACGACAACGTTCAAGGTAAAATATACAGATACATAGTTGATACCTAATTGGGAAAAACGACCTAAAATCAAACGTTCTCACATTCCTTCTTTCCCCGATTAGGGTTGGAGGTATCTGCACTCACCACTAGGGATGGCAATGGATAGGGTTTGGTTCGGTTATTACTCTACCCATATCCATATCCATTTTTTATGACTCAACCCATATTTATATTCATATCTATGTCCATCAGTTTTTCCGATTTACTACCCATATCTAAATCCATTGGATTGTTCGGGTTTTTGGATATTCATTAGATTGCATAGCACATAAAAATATAACTTCTAAATAGAAAATATAAAGAGCAAATTTTTTTGAACGCTCCAAATCAAAATTACTTTAATAATAATAAGCCAAGATTTTATTCCTCCTTATTACATGCAAACCTCCTCCATTTCTGGGATTCTATTCCTCCTTGTTTAACTTCTATTTTACGTTATGAATAATCTTTGTGTGTTGCTTCTGATAGGGAAAGGCTAGTAGGATTTGGGTGTACTGGGTAAACCTATTAGCTTGGGATAATTTTTCTAGCCTTTCTTTGTCGAGTGTTTTTTATGATTTATGATTTTATGATTTTCGTCCCAAAAAAAATCGAGTAAATTCTTAATTAATCAGTTGTTTTTTTGTAAACTAATTAATTTTTATAAATTAAAATAAACTAATTAATTGTTATTTAATAAATTATCTTTTTATTTAAGACAGACTATTTCAATCTTATTCAATTTTTGACCAATTTTATGACAGTCTAATATCGACTAAACTTTTTAAACCTTAAATTTTTGTTTTATCGATTTCACTTCCAGTCTAATTTTGAAAACATTTATTTTACTATAAACCTTCAATAACACAGGTTACCATAATTAACAAAAATAAGCCGAACCTATAAGAGCTTTTTAAAAGGTGGTTTATTTAGTGAAAATAAGTTTTTAATTAAAATTAATCAACTATTAAAGTTTTATATTCGAGTTGTTTAAAAATTTCAAGATTTATAATTGTTAAAATTTCTCTAATTTTCTAAGTTAAATCCTTAAACAATTATTTCAATTTAAAATGTTATTTGAGACTAAAAAATTGTTTAAATTGAAATTACTGATTTCCTAATTTTTATTTAAATTATATATTTTATGAAGTTATTATATATTCAATAATAAAACAATAATTTTTTATTTAATCAATAGAGCATACATTCATACATTAAGTAAATTATTTAATATATATAATAATATGTAAATTATGTATTTTAAGTAAATCATTTAACAAACCAACAACATAAAATCAAGTAAAAGATTCAATTCAAATGAAATTTATAAATTCTAATGTGTTTTATGTATTTCTGTAAGCTAGTAAGCCCATAGCCCGATCAAATCCAACCGGAATTGAGGATCGTCACTTCGCTGCCTCATTCACAAGATATGAGAAACTGACCAGACCACGTTGATAGAATGACCCGCCACATTGGAAGTAAACCAGTTGCTGCCTGCTGGCAGCTCGTAGCAGCGCCACGGAGATACTGTAATAACTGAAATTTAATCGAAGGGCAGTTTTGAAACCGTCACCAATCCGAGAAATGGGCGACGATTGCTCAGAAAACTCCGGTGTCATCACTTGACCACCCATCATTCTCTTTTCCATTACTCCTACTAGACACGCAAACCTTCACTTTCTTTTAGTTCTTCTTGTTTTGTCTGCTTTTGTGGGAAATGTTAAAGAATAAGGAAACAGAAGCAAAGGATAATATGGGGAACTTCTTGGACAAGGAGCCACCGCCTCATATGGTGTTGGTCCCTCCTCTCTTCGATTTCCCGCCACTCGCCGCCCGTAACAGGTTTCTTGGTCTCTCCTCTCTTCTCAGTACTTTAATTCTCTCTGTTGACGTTGATGGGCGTGGTTTCATTTGTTTTCTTTTTTGGGTTCACTTAAAAATCTGATCTTTTTGTTCGTGAAAGATTTAAATTTGTTGATTGTGGCATACGCATTGGGTTCGTTGACAAGCTATTTTAATAGTTTCGACTTCGTTGAAGTTGGCAGTTGTAGTTAAATGTAGTTATTGTGATTGTATATCAGGTTGATTTTCCATATTTAGTTCTGAGGCGGAATCAGTTTTGAACTTGTGGTTTTTTTTTTTCTCTTGATGTGGAATTCTGTGAGTGAGACTGTTGTTTTAATGTGAATGGGACAATGCAGGATGTTGGAATCGTCGTATAGTTTGTTATTTGGGAAGCTGGCGTTAAGGTGTCTTTTTGAAGATTACTTTGAAGAAGCGAGGCATTTTAGCACGAGAATTATGTTAAAGCCAATTGATGATCCTCACGTTGATTTGATTGCAACAGTATCCATCTTGTGTTCAGATACTTTGTATATGTTGTATTTGAATTGAGTTTGCCTATTTTCTCAAATCAACAAGATCAAGAAGCTAATCGAGGAACAATTATCTTTTCACTTAACGTACTAGGTTTCAGGTCCATTAGATCATAAGCCAGAGGAGAATATTGTGGGTAATGCTTTTTTCCGGTGGCAAAGGTACTTTAAGATCAACTTTCTGCCTACTACCATTTGCTTTGTGTGATAAATATCATTAGAGAAAGTCATACAATGTGTCATGAAGCAATGCTTAGCCTCTCTTTGTATGGGCAGTGATGTGGACGACCCTCATACATTCATGGACCTATTTGTATCCAACACTGACCCGTGAGTAGAATTATCCCTCTTATAGTTTTGTATTTGGGAAGGAAGAAATTTTCAGGGAAGCAATCTTTCTCTAAGTGTTGCCTTTCTTGCTCTTGCTTCAGAGTTTTGCAACTGAGGTCATCAGCATATTATCCTAGATATGGGATTGGAGCATTTGGAATTTTTCCTGTACTATTGAAGAAAAGGTACATCCACATCATTTTAAAGAGAAAACCCAGGCCACTAGTTTCATGCTTTAGTTGTCAAGTGATTCCTCTAAGATTTCTACTATTACAGCAGGCTAGCTTCTGAAGATTATGGTGTTATGGGACTGAGATATGGCTCAGGAAATTTATCATTTGGAGCAACAGTTATGCCTTTTGCAGGTTTATAATCTTAACTTCGAGTTGATTTTACATATGTTTTCCCTCATTAAAGATGTTTGAGATTGTTCCAAACTTGGTGAATTGTTAACTTAGAGAAACTATAGTTCCTTTTTTTCTTTATTGGAAAGTTTACAACCTAGAATAATAGATAAAATAATTCAATTTGTACTGGACAATGTTCTGTACTTTCAGTCAAAGACGAGTTGCCAAAGAGTGCATGGCTAGTAAGCAAAATGGGGAAGTTGACTGTTGGAGTGCAGTATGAACCAGCATGTAAGTTATGTTTTGGGGCTGATATGTTGCCAAAATTATGCTTTTGGTGTCATATGATTTTGTTACGTGCGTTCACCCCATGTTTATATTAGATGGAAGCAAAGCCAATGCTAAATACAAAAATCTTATGAATTGGAGTGCTGCAATTGGATATGGAGTAGGATCAGGAAGCCCTTTGAGCCCCTCTTTCAATTTCTGCCTTGAACTTGCGAAAAGTTCTCAGGTTAGTTTTTTTGTTGCTGTTTCTGCCCCTCCTTTCTTTTGTGTGATTTTACCTCTAACTTATGTCCTCATAGAATGTTAGTACTCCTTTCAGTTTTCTCATAATATTATATTACTATATTAAAGCTGTGTAAGGTGTTCATGCAGTTTGATGCTAGCTCAAAAATCACACTGCTGATCACTTGCCAATGTCAACTCTGTGTTTTTCCATTGTGAATAGAAAAAAAAAAAGTAGACTCTTAAACTCAAATCAGCTTGAATTCAACCTTGTCTGCACAAGCTTTTCAAACTTTTCAAATATTTTATCCATTCAGGACTAAAGCACTGTTGTGATAAAAATGGAAATTGTGCTTTTTACAACTGTGTATTTAAAGATTGGTACTTTGTTAAGCAGTCCATGGAGGATTAACGTGGTCATTGTCAATTGTAGTTTATTGCCTCATTCTACCAACACACGGTGGTCCAGAGACGGGTTAGCTTCTTCTCTTCATTTCTAGTTCTATAATCTCCTTTTCTTTTTCACATAATATCCATAACTGACATCTTCTGACTTTATCTAATTGCTGAGTCTTGCTTGTCAATTCAATGGACTAGGTTAATTTAATGTATTCAACTCTAATAACTAAATTGAGCTATTTCATGGGCTTGGACATTTAATCTTAAATGCTATGCAATGGCATAGTGACACATTATTGTTTAGTTTTTTGTCAATAAATACCAATATGGTATTAATGCAACCATTACTCTTCACAGTCTGGATGATAGTTATTAAACTATCCAGATGGCCAACACGATTCCATTTAAAACTTCCATAACACTTGATACATCAAAAATTAAAATCGAATGCCTAAGCCAAACTTGATCGTGATCTTGTTTGAGAAGGTGAGAACATGTGCAGTCTGACATAAATAAATGTCTTAACTGGTATAGGATTGCATATCTCGCATAACTCACTAGTTAAATATTACCAAGTATTATGACAATATTATGAATTTGAGTTACGCTACATTTACTTCTTGTATAATCTGTTCCCATCTCTTACAGGGCTCAGGCCAATGCAATTGTACATTCTACACATTGTTGTGAATGAATATCTTATTGTCATTGGTCATCGAATATGACATCCTGTGCAGTCGGTTATGCCGAATGGGAAGATTAACATGTTAATATTTTTGTATTATGTTTTTCCCTCAATCTTGATGAAGTTATCATTTCCTTCTACCTCACAGGTGAAAAATCCGTTTGAAGAAAATGAAATTGTCGGAATCACAAATTACATTGACTTTGGGTTTGAGCTACAGACAAGGTAATCATTTGACAAAATTC
This sequence comes from Erythroxylum acuminatum, assembly GCA_026284645.1. Lineage (NCBI taxonomy): Eukaryota > Viridiplantae > Streptophyta > Magnoliopsida > Malpighiales > Erythroxylaceae > Erythroxylum > Erythroxylum acuminatum. Next base: position 21,860,348 of record JANKOD010000001.1, on the reverse strand, counting down.
GTGAGAACTAGTGTGGTGATATCTGATTGTAACATGCACATGTTTTTCAAGGGTTGATGATGTCAGTACATCAGATAAAATCCCAGATTCCACCTTTCAAGTAGCTGCTTCCTGGCAGGCCAATAAAAATTTCTTAGTAAAGGTAGCTCTTCTGATGCATTCTAACGCTTGTATTAGCAGATTGTATCATCAATAATGCTTTGTATCTCTGTACTTTCAGGGGAAGGTGGGACCTCTAACCTCATCGTTGTCCTTGGCATTCAAGTCATGGTGGAAACCTTCATTCACTTTCAATATTTCAGGTGCCTTTGATTGCCAACTTCCCTCGAACCTTCACTACAGAGACTTTTACCTTCTGTCAATTTGTAGTTGAGGACAGGATTTTATGCATATTCTCTTAGATTGATGCAGAATTTGAGTTCCCTGCTGAATGATGATCTGTTAATACGACTGCTAATGAGTGTTTGAATGTCATTGGATTGAGAACCTTTTTTTTTTATGGCATTTGGTGATGAACACCAGTACTGAGTGATTCGGAACACTAACAGCACATTTCACTCCCGTTGCAAACCGTGTGAATATTATATATCCATAGGTTGGTCAATTTTCCGGAGTTTTGGTTGAATGATTCCATTGTCTTGCAGCTACCAGGGATCGTGTGATAGGAAAGACAGCATATGGATTTGGCATCCGTGTCGAAAATCTTCGAGAAGCTAGGTACTTATCTTTTTCCTTATACCCCAAATTTCATATTATCCAAGTATAAATTTTAGTCAACCATTATTGCTCTTATCAAACCGTCTGGGTTTAGGTCTAAAAGTAGATAGGTAGGAGTATTTTCTTATTCAGGATCCCTGATAGGTGAAGGATGTTTCTATATCAGAAGCTTCTGATCCTGAATAAAATTTGGTTGTGCAGTTATCAACGAGCCGATCCAAATTATGTAATGCTGACGCCAAGCAAGGAGCACCTGGCAGAGGGAATCCTGAAGTATGGGAAGCGACCAATGTTACAGTCAGATGTAAATGCTGGAAACTTTGAAGGTTTGCCTAGAGAGCTGAGACCACTGGGAAAAATCTTGTAGTTTTCTTGTTTAGACTCTTCTCTTCTCAATTTTTGAAGAAAATAAATCCCAAATTTGGATTCAACATACTAATTCTTTCTTATTATAGACAGTTTGGATCAACTTTAAGTTGTAAAATTGCTGGTGAAAAAAGCTTTTGTTTTGTGATGCCAAATTGCCCATGAACAATAGTGCCATATTTGCATTACACGTAAATCTATCGAAAATAACCTCTCTATTAGATATGAGGGTAAATTTGCATACCATTAGATCTCTTCGTATCTCACATTTATCTTGTTGCTATTGTATAATAGTAGTAAGAGATGCATTAAGCCCGATAATGGATTTATCGGATTTTGAGTTGGGATTAAGTTTGGAAGTTGGTCGAGAATCTTATGTAGCTTGAATTCTTTGTCTGATGTCGTTTTTTAGTTTATTTTTTAAATAATACTATTTTAATTTATTGATTTAAGAAAATTTTAAATTAAAATAAAATTAAAATAATTTTGGTTTAGAAATTAAGTTTATTTATTGTGAAGTTATAATTTAACTTATTTTTAAAGAATAAATGATAATTTTATTTTATTTAAAAATGAAACTAAAAAATAATGATAACGTGATGTTATATTTTTATTTATTTAAAAAGATAATTATTTTATAAATTTACCTATTTTAAAAAGTTTTATAATTAAAAATTTTAGAATAAGCATTTTCATATTTATTTTATGATCCATATATTAGTTTTAATTAATTTTTATAGTTTCCATAGTATTACAAAAATGAAAAAGAAGCTTTTTAAAATATAAATTATTTTCAAGAATGATTAAAAATAAAAAAGGTATAAAATTTTAATAAATGATTTTAATAAAAGTTATCTTATTTTTAATTTTTAATCTAAAAAAAATTAA
>JANKOD010000001.1:21815085-21834260 GCA_026284645.1 Erythroxylum acuminatum | reverse complement strand
ATATAGTAGAAAAGTTGTTTCCTGTAAACCCACACACAGATATAATAGGAAAATAATGATATAAATTTAAAAATTATTTATAAATTAACCAATTTTTATAAATTAAAATAAACTAAATAATTTTCCTTTAACAGTCTTCTTTTTTATTAAACTTGTCTCCTTCAATTTAAATTTTTAATTTTATCTAATCTTTGACTAATTTTATAAAAATATAATATCCGTTAAATTTTTTAAATTTTAAACCCCTTATCAGATCGATTTAATTTTCAATCCAGTTTTTAAAATATTGCGATTAATTCTAGATTACATAAAACTTATAATTTCATCGAAAAATTCCCAACTCTCCTCTAATTCGAACTTAATTTTAAAGTTCTTGTAATTTTATATATAGTGAATAAAGGAAATGTTTCATACGTATTTTCTCAGCAATTAAACATACATGTTCAACATATAGCATTAACCAAGTAAGCTAAAGTACAACACACGACGTTGATATTACGCCATCGTCTTCCATCAAATGACTCGTGTTCGTGCCTCACAGAAAACAAAGAAGAGATAGATACGGCACAGATTTATTTCTGTTACGGAAAATCTAGTAGAACAATCTCTATTTTGAAATTGGTGTCTTTGTAAGAGCATTTGGATTGAGAAAGGATCTTCACAACAGAAGGGTCCTTTAGTAGCCGTTCAGAAAGTAGAAAAATTATAAATTATAATAAGAAAACGAAAGGCCGAAGGAGGAAAAAATTTTCAGGCAACCGATTACTTGGGAGAGAGTCTGATCGGACAGACGGAGAAAGCGACACAGCGAGCTGCTTTTGCCAGCATAAAGCGTTCATTTTCTGTCAATTGCCTCTCGATCACCTTCAAAATGTTGGCGTCCTGAACAGAGCACAGAGTATGTTGGTCGTTAATGGAGTTTAAGCACACATTAAGCAGCCAAACTCTTCAGTTTTAGCCTTTCATTGCAACATATATGACACAAGAAGTACATAGCATGTGAAGCAGTTCTTTTATCAGGTAAATTATTGCACAAAAAATGAGGTTTAACTTCACTAATTCTTCATCTCTAACTGTCATGAGAACAAGCGTAAATCTGAAGTATCAAGCCAAATGAGTTTGTGTTCAGAAAATTTTAACTAGGAAGTATCTTGAAGATCAGATGTTACCTACATGGCATCAAGCTTAACAATGCAAGTACCAACCTTTTTTGGGTGTTGAATAGTAGGTCTCACACTAGCTACATCACCAACCACCAGCACATTGTTAATGTTCCCCCTTTCATCCCTTTCAGTTGGAGAACTGGTAGAATGCCGCCATTGCCCATTCACTATGTACTTGTAGTAATACCTAAAAGCAGTGACCACCGTCAAGTCTATCTAAAGTTATATGCAGCTTAGGGCCTTATAAATTGACAAGTAATTTTGTAGCATGACAACTTACTTCCCTTGTGAAAGTCTAACTTCAGCTTCGTATCTTGGTCCACCCTTGTGACTTGCCTTTACTGGTTCTTTCCAGTTTCCAGTAAAGTCTCCAACCAAGCACACGTCCTCTCCCTTGGAAGAAAGGCACATGAAAACCCATTCTATAATTAGTCTAGGTAGACAAAATGATTAGAGCTTAGAAGCAAGCTCAATGTTTGGCCTTGGCATCCATATGTTGGATACAGTCAGTTACCTCGTGTCCATTCCACACAAAAGTTACAGCATGTGTGGCTGGTCCATCATGTTTGCCACTTTCCACCATAGCTATAAGATCCCATGTTGCCCAAGCAATAGCAGGTCTGCCATTAAGGTATTATCATTTTTTTTTTGGATAGATTCAATGACCAGCCTAAGTGCCATATATAGCATGAGAATTCTATTAACTAAGTTTCCATTCCTCACTACTTTGTATAATAGATTTGGATTGAGGTTTAAATTCATGTATCAAATGTGTGAATGGCACTCGAAGAGAGAGAACAATCAGTTTCATAATCTGCTTTGAAAGGAACCAATTTTAGCAAGCAGCAGAACTATTGAAATGAAATTTGTTCAAGCTTTAGAAAGAGCAAATCATCGAGTAGCCATTGTCATTTTAAGTCTGTCATCTGCTTAGCACAAAGAATGCTGAAAGACAATGTATTTCTTACTGATATATCATGTCACACGCTCAGACCCAAACAGAAGCAAAGTTCAGCACGTTAGTTACCTTTGTGATTAGGAATTAATTGTAAAAGATGTTTACAGGACAGTGGGAATGTATACAATGCAGTAAACATATCAAACTCTAAAAGATGTATGCAGCAAGAACCTGTCAGGCTTGCATAAATGCAATCCGGTGACGTAATTGTAAGCCGCATGAAGGGAAGTATCAGTCATCCAATGGAGATAAGCAATCACACAAGCAGGAGATCTATCAAAACCAGTTGTGCAAGTGATAAACACACGATGACTCTTTTTCAGTAAGCGTAAAAGAAGCCCAACACCAAATGGCAGTTTCTTCCTCAGGTCGAAGGAGTCTCCCTCCCTGTAACATTGCAACAGCTAAATTAGCCCAAACTACTAGTTAAATATTTTGAAATCTAAAATCCCAGAGCCAATATGGGAAACATTTACCTGACTAGGTGAAATTTCTTAAAGACATCAACTAGTTGAGCAATTTTAAGGTAATTACAAATACATGTAAATGTTTCCTCCAAACCTATGTGGCAAGAAGATTTCTGTCCATGGACACAAGCAACTCTCTCCCACCTCACCTCCACCCACTCACAAACACACACATTGGCCGCATGCATGAGAGTCAACCATCAAAGTGGCAGTTGCAAACAATCTTTCTTCACTTAAAAACAACATGTGAAATGAAATTACTTACCTTATAGGATAGTTGATCATAAGTATATTGGACTTCTGGCAAGACTCGTTGATAGAATTGAAACTTAACCCCCAATTTTCTGCTTCAATACTACTTTGGAAGTTCAACACAGCGGTCACTCCCTGTTGTAGGTTTATTTAAAAGGTTTAAAATTAAGCATTGAAGGGAAAAAATATAGAGATGGTAAATTTAGAAATAGATGTGAACAAATCTCCTCCAAGTTCCGGGCAAAAAAGCCCATTTGAATATTATCTTTCAACAAAAAACTAAAATCTATTAGAGGAAAAAAAATAGTGTCAATTACAAAATTTCAATAACGCAATAATAGTGTAAACCATATTTGCACTTTACCATAAAAACAGAGCATACACAGCTTATGATGGTTATTGCAACTTGGTTATTATAAAGAAATATGTCAGGTGCAGCTGAATTTTGGAATAACAATGTGAAACTCCTATTTAGAGTATAGGAGAAGCTCCAAGAGCTTATAAACTATGATTTGTCAAAGTTTATAAGCTCTTGGATATTTTACGTATGAAACGAAGTATAACACAAATTTCCAACCTGTTATGTAACTATGCTACAGGAGATAGTTCTGCTTATTTTAAAGGTAATAGGAACTCACTGCATTGGACAACCTTTTTACATCGTCTTCTCCTTGTAAACATGACCCAACGTATATATGTTCTGTGATCTGTAAATTGAACAATGCATAAGGTGTACACACAAATTCCTTACGGCCTAAGACATCGTTTGTAAAAGGAGTTGATATCACACCTTACTATAGCGCATACCAAGAGAGTGGTTATAGTATAGCTCGCCTTTAGAACGATCAAGTGCTTTGATATATTCCTCTAGGGGAAAGTTTCCATGAGCCCATTCACCTTCACCAGATTCTTCCTCAGAGAAGGTACAAATAAGTTGGCTCACTGGGCCAGCAAGATTCTTCTGCGCAGGTGACTGATTATGATCACTGTGATCCGTGAAGAGTTTCCAACCATCATATGCTAAATATTTTGAAGAAAATATTGCAAACCCAGAACTCCCATTTCCCTCAGAAGATGGTTTGAGATTTGATGCCAGGAAACTTTTGTTCCAAGTGGCAATGGGAACACGACCTCTATTAAACACCACGTCAACTTCACTTAGACTGAGCAAATGATGGATTGGAAAGGGAGAGAAAGGTCTCTCAAGCACTAAGCTATATGAGCCTGTCTTCTCCTTCAGCATCTTCCTGAGGAAACCAAAAACTGAAAAAATAAAAACAAAAAAGTGAACGTTGAACAGAACATATCATCAAGAGTTGGACTACTGTCATATTTAACGAACAATTTGGAGAATTAAATAGACAAAACTACAGGCCAAAGAGGTAAACGATATATACTCATCGAACATTGCTGGTACATGGCAACATTATAGAAATCTTTGTCAAGATAAGTAAACCATCATAAAAAATCATTTCAACTTACAACTGTTCAATTACAAGGCATCTGTTGCAAATTGTAGAACCTAATAATTAAGCAAAAAGCTTCATGCAAGTTGCATTAGGTAACAGAAAAGGTAAAAAGTAGAAAAAAAATAGTTCCTCCACAACACACTTAAACAAAAATCCATTGGAAATGAATACTCCCTTGATACACCAGAAAAGAAGAATCACACTTCACTCGAAACTCTTTCCATAAGCACAATCAAACACATAATTAAACATAGTCAGAACTTAGCATCATAAGCGAAAACTTTCTTACTCTGTATCACCAAAATCCTTGATGACAAGAAATCCGGCACCAGAAGAATCGCTGGCCTTCTTCAAGGTATCACCCACCATAACTATCTTAGAACGCTCCGCATTCCCCTGCAACCAAAGCACAATCACTTGAAGCCCCTAAAAAAGCCTGGAGAAGGAGCAAAAAGCAAAATACGCACTAATACAAACCCCTTTCTTGAGTGAGTGAACGAAGATTTTGCCATCTAAAGAGAGAGCGAAGCGAATGCCGAGAGGCTTCTGGAGAGTGACCATATACTCGTTCAAATTCATCTTCAATGACGAGTTGTTGCTGCTGGACGACATTGCACGAACCTTAACGAACCGAACCGCCTTCGTAGAAGCTCTGATTGACTCTCCGCGAAGCGAGCATATGTCTCTGCCGAAGAACGGGGAGGAAATCGCCTGGAGATGGACAGCTCCGCCGCGAGAGGACAGGTTGAGCAACGACATGGCGGTGGCGGACAGGAAGAGATCATTCCAGAAACTGGTGGTGATTGTGACGGTACTGTCTACTGTGCCATTTTTTTTATATGCACAGAGTACTTGACAGAGAGGAGTTTCTTATTAGTTTCTTTTTTATTTTCTTAGCTAATATGATTGAGCTTGGGGATTCGTGTGGATGGTCGATGGCTAAGTCTTTAAAAAAAAAAGAGGTAAGGATCCAGCGGCCCACGTGCAAAGTATCACGAGATCGCTGTACCTTTTTATATGTACAGTTAGATCTGCCACGTGGACATATTTTGACCTAGAATATCTCTGATCTTTGGAAGTCAATGCTCTGGGAATGGAGACTGGATTGGCCAATACGTTTCCTTCATGCAATATTGCCATATTAAAATAAAGATTAAAAAAACTAAATACCATACTTCTATATAAATGGTTAGATTCACTTTTTAAAATATTTTAAATTTTTCTCTTAAAATTTATAATTAAAATCAACATACTTATATCACAAAATAATGTAACTTTACAATTAAAAAATATATATAAAGTAACTTTATAAATCATGTATTTTTGTCCCAGTTTTAAAATTCAAGCTGGAAGTTAAACCAACGATACAATAGATTTGAAGTTTAAAATATTCAACTAATATTAAACCGTTATAAAATTTATTAAATATTAAATAATATTAAAATATTAAAATATTATTAAAAAGATTATCTTTATTTAACCAAGAATTTGAAGTTTAATTGAAAAAATATATTGTTAAATGAACATTAATTAATTTATTTTAATTTATAAAAAATTATTAATTTTAAAAAAATTAGTTGATTGATTAATAAATTGATTAGTTTTTAACAATAAGAGATATCAAAATAAATCGAACTGAAAAATTAAAAATTAGATTGAAAAGGTAGACAATTCTAGGTTTGTACGATTAAACCAACAATTCTAGGTTTGTACGATTAAACCAGTCAAACAAGTTAGGTTTTTTATTTATTGATACTAATAAATTGATTAGTTTTTAATAAGAAGAGTTATTAAAACAAATCGAACTGAAAAATTAAAAAATTAGATTGAAAAGGTAGACAATTCTAGGTTTTTACAATTAAACCAGTCAAACAGGTTAGATTTTTATTTATTGATTTTTGTTACATAACTTTTGGATTAATCAAGTTGAATTATAATATAGAGGGAGACAATAACAAGCTTAACCCGACGCAAGGACAAAAAGGGCACCTGCTTAAGACCCACTCTTGACCTCCCCATATTTCATGTTATTTTGTCTTTTATAAAGGCCCATTTAGCCCACTTTTCATATTTAGTGAAAAAAGAAGAAGTGAAATATGACCAAGTTTTTATTTTACCCGAGACTTAAAAAACATTAAAAACGGCCCTGATAATAATAATATATATTAAAAAAATTTGATAGGTAATTAATAAAGTTATTATTAATTTTTATCTCTTTTACGTAATTTAAAACAATAAGAATATATTTTCTTCCTGTTACCAGCTAATGAAGATTCGGGCCAGGCCCATCATGGCCATGAAAATCTTCTTTCGAGCTTGAATTTTTAAAATTATTAAATTACACAAATTTTTTTACTTGTTATTTAGAGAAATTTACATTTTGATTCTTAAAATTCTAAGCATAATTTAATAGTATTATGTAGTATTTAAACAAGCTTTTCACTTTTATAAATATCATCACAATTAACTTACCCTTTAGGGATAGTCGAGTTGATGGAGTGAAAAGACATGAGGTCAAAAGGTCTTGTGTTTGATTCCCCTTACTTACGCTTTTTTTATCGAGCCTGTTATACAGGGTTTGCCTAATGTGGAATAACTGGTTGATGTGATTTGCAGACTATTGCATCAATCTAGAGATTTACCTAATATGCATTCAAAGGATAGCAGTTTTGGGTTCCTCTATTTTCAAAAAAAATCATACTCATCTTTTCAATAACAAAATCAGTGAAAATTATATTAATTTAAAGATCCTTGGCTTAATCGGGAGGAGGATTTTTTTGTGCGATCACATCCATTAAGCGGCATGGAAGATATGAAGGTTAGTGATCTTTTTAACTCTGCGAAATCGGGTTGGGATTGTTTGTTTGTTAATGGGATATTAGCCCCAGAAGAAGCTTCCCAAGTTCTTAAAATTCCTATTTCCCCCTTGCTAGAGGCTGATCATGTTTGCTGGCAATATACTAAGAATGGGGTGTATAGCGTTAAATCTGGCTATAGAGTGGCCACCGACCACTATTCTCAATTCTCTTCTCATGTAGTTGGCGGGCCTTGGAATTCTATCTGGAATGCCCAGATCCCCCCAAAGATCAAGGATTTTATCTGGAGGTTACTGCGTGACTTTCTCCCTTGTAAGCAGAGACTCTATGAACGAGGTGTTTCTCTGGATGTTTCTTGTAATAGATGCAGCCTAATGGAAAGTGTACATCATATGCTGCTTTCTTGACCGTATGCCAAACGTGTCTGGAATTCTGCAGGTATTTGTTTACCAGGTGAGGATATTAAATCATGCATTTCCTCAATATTAGCTGGAACTTTATCTGAATCTGGATGTCGAATTTTGGTTATTTGCTGGAGCATTTGGTTCCACCGTAATCTTTTGTGTTGGGAACAAAAGGATACCCCTCCTAATGTTGTTGTGAATTTTGCGGATGGGTTTCTTAAAGACTGGCAAGAGGCTAAACATGCTTTTAATCAGATTCATACGAACTGTCACAATTTTCCTCGTGCTCAATCTTGGCACAAACCTGAGCTGGGATGGTTGAAGTGTAATGTTGATGCTTCGGTTTTGAGGAGGGTTAACAGTTCAGGTTTTGGGGTTGTCCTCAGAGATGACCAGGGACGGTTTGTGAAAGCTTTTTCAGGTCATATTCCCGATTGTGTGGATGTTTTGATGGCTGAAGCAATTTCGTTTAAGGAAGCGTTGTCTTGGCTTAAGAGCTTAAATCTTGACAAGATTATTCTAGAGTCAGACTGCTTAGAAGTGATTAATAATCTTCATAAGCCTTCTAGTAATTTGTTAGAAGTTGGTGTAGTGTTTTCTGAGTGCTTGTCTCTTATGTCTCACTTCCAACATTTGTCCGCTCAATGGACTTCGCGGAGTGCAAAGAAAGCTGCTCATTCATTAGCAAGAGTCGCTTTATTATCTGCAAACTGTTTCGTTTGGGATAACATTCCTAGTTGCATTGTTTCTGTTGTTCGTTCTGATTCTTCCGTTTTTGTAGCCAATTCTGAAGAAGCCTAGGTCTGGGTGTATTGGGTCTAGCCTATTGGCTTTGGGTTTAGGTGCTTCTTTCAGGATTGATCTCTCGTTTTGCTTTAATGAATTCGTTAATTTCAAAAAAAAAATTGTTTCAAAAGAATTTATAATCTCAAGAATTTAACTTCAACTTTTTAAACAAGGCAAGAGATATGCTAAAAATTTTGTCACTTCCATTTCTCTTTGACAAGTTTAATAAAAATGTTGGAATGAGAATTAATAACGTTTAATGAAAATCGATAAAACAAGGGAATGAGAGTTGAGAAGGGGCCTACGGTAAAAGAGAAATAAATGTCAACGTGGGGCTAACGCAAGAGAGTAAAAACGGTGGACTAATATTTTAAAAACTAGAACATACAAGATTTTTGGATTGGCTTCTTCCACCTTGCTGAATCTACTCCTTTTCTTTGGCTTGGAATGCTCCTTCGGTCACATTTTCTTTTCTTGTGGCCCTTTTTTGCTTTTGAGCCTGCAAAGCATTAACAAGCTCATTCAAAGAAACTTGTGTAAGGTCTCTGGAGTCTTCAAGAGATGAGATCTTTTCTTCAAAACTTTCTGGCAAGCTCACCAGCACTTTCTCCATATGTCTGGAAATTCCTTACCCGTCAGCCTGATCTTGTTCATAATGGACAGAAGTCTATCAGAATATTCTTTTATTGTTTCAGTCTCCTTCATGCTCAAAACCTCATACTCATGTCTAAAATTCAGAATTTGCATATGTCTGATTCTGTCGTTACTCCTTGAGTGCATCCTAAGCCGACTTTGGTGTCTCACAAGCTATTATTCTTGTGAAAATTGATTTCGTAACCGTTGAATGAATACAGGTCTTTGCCTTGTACTTTTTGGTTCTTTCTGCACTGTAATTTCTGATATCAATTTGTTGGTTTTGAAAAGAAAAGTTTGAAAAAGAGAGAAGTAAGACTAAACTAGTCTGATTTCTCATTTATTGGAACTGAAATTTATATAAGCAGAAAAATAAAAAAATCGTTCTTAAAAATCATACACAAATCAAATCTTACGACAGAAATCCAAAAACATAACAGACTAGATAATTGACAGCTTAGCAAATCTAATATGCAAGAAAATATACAATCTTTCAACAGCCTAATGTATTAGGATATATGCACTCTTGCACTTGATAAGCTCACATCCTTTATCCTACTTCCCTTCTATAGCAAGTGGTCTATTTTGCGGGAAGATTGAGTCAGAAGATGAAAAGCTGAGGGGTTTGAATGCCAAGGTCCTTCACAAAGCTTCATGCTCGGTTGGTATCTACTTCAATCGAGGAAAACTTGCTCATCCACACTGACGGCTATCATTTGACTCGTCCATTTCTTTGGAGGTACAGATGTTCGATAGGCCTTATTATTAGCTAAACGAATGACCAAGAACTGGAGCACGAGCCTGACAATGGTGCGGTTCATTCCCTATATTGACTATGATGGAGCTGGAAGAGGGGAAGCACAAGCAAGCAATAATTACGAAGGACATAATTCTAGACGAGGAAGAGTTGAAAGATGTGAAGCGGGACGTAGTTTGTGATGAATATGTATTCTACGTAGAGCATGAAGTGATTGATGGACCTCACACCGCACTGACAATCCATTCTATGGTACAAAATTATAGTCGTTTCATTCTTGGAAGAAAATATGGAGAGAAGTGCGCTCAATTAGAACGTCCAACAGATTGGATGGATTACCCAGCATTAGGCCCAATTGGAGACCTGCTTGCTTTTAGGATATTGACATCAAAGCATCTATATTAGTGGAGGATGTCGGGAAGATAGTAGGGGTATCAATTGGTTGTCATGGGATCGTATGTGTTGTGCGAAATCGGTGGGAGATATGGGTTTTCGAGACCTCCGGTGTTTTAATACTGCTCTTTTGAGGAAACAAGGGTGGAGACTTATTATTGACACTAACACTCTTTCATATCAGGTTCTCAAAGCTAAATATTTCCCTTTGGAGGACTTTTTGACAGCTCAATTGGGTACCAACTATAGCTTAGTATGGAAAAGTGTATTGTTTGCTCAAAGAGTGCTGTTAAGGGGGGTAAGGTGGAGGGTTGGGGACGGTCAAAGTATCTTTGTTAATAGGGATCCCTGGATTCCCAAGGTTGGTGGTTTCCATCCAGACGATGGCCCTAGGGCCATTCCTGATGCTATGCGTGTATGTGATTTATTCCTCCCTGGAGGGAGGCAGTGGGACCCTGCGAAGTTGCTGTCTTATTTTAGTACTGATGACATGTATGCTATTCTAGGTATCCCTTTGAGCATTAGCCCCACACTGGATAAGCTTATTTGGACTTGTGACAGAAGAGGACTTTACTCAGTAAAAACTGCTTATTGTGAGGCACTTGCGGATTTGGGAGATCGTGGGCAATGGGTGCAAGGCTGTGTCTGGAAGCAACTCTGGTCCCTTGATGTACCTCCGAAAGTACGCGACTTCCTATGGCGGTGTTGTCGTGGTGTGTTACCCACGAAAGATAATCTGCAATATCGAGGGGTGAGCGTTGACTTGCATTGCTTATTTTGCCCTGAACCTGAATCCATGAAGCATGTGTTCCTTGAATGTCCTATGGCTAAGGAGTTATGGCAATTAGCGGGTTTGGTTTTAATTCCCTCTTTGTCCTCTTTTCAGGATTTTTTTGCCTATGTCCTTGAGACAGAAGGAAGGGATCGTGCTGCTCGAATCGGCATTCAGGCATGGAAACTATGGTTGGCACGAAATGACACACTATGGCACGATAAACGAGTTACACCACTCCTTATTCATACTCAAGCTAATTCTTACTATTCAGACTTCAAGGAGCTGATGCCTGCCGGCACTCCCTTGACTGTTGCTCCCCCGCTACCATTGTGTTTTCGGTCGGCAGCCGTAATGACGCCGTCCTCTTAGTAGTTGGCTTTCATTGATGGCTCAATCTTTGCAGATGCGGGCCTTCTTGGGTTTGGCATTCTATTTAAAGACGGAGAAGGCTCCTTTTCCTTAGCACTGTCGGGCTATGAGGAAGGTAATGGAGGTCCTGCGATGGCGGAGGCGCTTGCTCTTCGGCAGTGTTTGTTATTTGCTCGTGATGGCATGTTACGTGCAAGTTCTATCTTTATTGATAGTCAACTTCTTATCCATGCTTTGAACTCCAGGTCTTTGGATTTTTCCTATTTTGGTCTTGTAATTTAGGACTGTAAGGACATTTTATGCACTAGGGACAATATTTATGTTTCTTGGATTAGGCGTTCGGGGAATAGGGGTGCTCACTCTTTTGCTCGGGCATCTGTTCTCCATAGTCGCTTTTAAGTGTGGGTTGATTTGCCTAACTGTATCTTGGCTTATTATGCCTCGAGATAATAGCTATTCTCTCCTTTCAAAAAAAAAGAAAACAAAAATTATTTCACAAAGCCAATTTAGGGTTTAGATTTTGGGAAAGTGGTCATGGGTTATGAGTTAAATTGGATTATAGGTCAATCCATACAATGTCCACTTAATTTAACATGTTGCCATATGGATATCCAAATCTTAAATTAAAAATTACTTTAAAAATGTCAAAAGTTTTGACGCTATCTAATTTGTTATCCTCTTATTTTTTTATATTCGGAGATAAACAATGACATTGACATGATATGGTTGCCAATTAAAATAGTTCTTTGGAGTATTAGCAACTTATATTTGTATTAAAAAAAAAGAACGCTTTTCTATTCTCTTTCTCAATAGTTATATATATGAATAAAAAATTATTGTATGACAATTATAAATTAACCTAAAGTTTGAATATTTATGAATATAAATTCAAGTTAATTATCTTTCTTTTTTTTACAACTTAAACTCAATCCAGAAAAATCAAGCTCCTTAACCCATCAGAGCAAATATACTAATCAATTTGTATGGTCAAACCATAACACATATGCATTGAAGCAAATGAAAACTTTCATGATGTCAAATAAGTGAAACAAATCCATCAAGTTGCATTACAAAAGAGAGATTTCATAAGCAAGGAATCCCAATTTCAACAATGACGAGGACAAAATGTCTTGAGATAACGGAAATATATGGAAAAGAAACTGTGTTTTTTACCAGGTTCCTAGCAAAAGCTCATGGCATTGATGAAAACTCAAAACCGTTCATACACTGTTCCTAAGAAGCCAAGAGAGCTTCAACCTTTGCAATCTGATCATCTTCATTTTTTATGGTCGGACTCTTATTAGCCTCATCAAACAAATCATGTTTCCATTTCTCCGCTCTACCAGGGCCATAACCTTGCCTTCCATTGAATCTGTCTCTTCCCCTGTAATTGCCACCACCATCAGCACCTCTAAGCCTTTCTCTAGGCTGAAGGCTATGCTTTTGCGCTTCACCTCGACTTCCAGAAGCTGGCCTTTCAGATCTGTCTGAAAGATGAGGATTATACTCTCTTTCATCCCTCTTTCCGCTGGCAGACACAGAGCGTTCCGCATAGACTACCCTTGCAGTAGCAGTGGCTTTGTCACTGTTGGTGGTGTTATCTACTGGGATCTTTTTCTCCCTAAAAGGAGGCCTTTTTCTCACAGGTGATGGAGGTTCAGCCTCCAATTTGAGGAAACCATCACGGCTCCAGATACTATTGTGATTCCCTTTAGGTTCTGATTTCTCCTCTCTTCCCTCTGAACCAAGAGCCACTGATTTGTTTGGGATCCTTCTGTCTTGCTCATCCTTTGAATCCCTGGATCTAGCTTCTGTAATTGGAAAATGAAGGGATTAAATGATAGTGCTTCACAAGGAATATATAAGGAAACTTCCATCCAAATTCAACACAAGAATAGCAAGATGCACATTCATGAAAACAAATAGCAATATTTTACAAACGAACATGACGAGAAATAAAATAGCAAAGTTTACATTCAAATCACTCGTGTGGAAATAGGCCACCAATAGCCAATAGTCCTGTAAGTAAATGTTACTTGGATTGCAGATAAAATTCAACCTACGATTTGATTTAATATTCACTCAACACCATTCAAGTGTTTCATCATTCAAAATCAATGGCTGCCAGAATAAGTACACATGGGCAGAAACCACAACAGCTTTGCATGGATAAAGGTGAAACTGATTTGCAAGGAATTCATTTTCAAAATAAAAAAGGAATATGGTCTAATTATATATAAAATGTATCAGAGAATATAGGGAAGAACGCAATAAACTGATATCCTTACACAACTACATCTCTAAGCTAATCCAACAACGAGCAGATTCAGATGCACAAAAGATAAAAAACTGAAAATTGATCACTGACAGATAAGATGAAGGTAGAGATAATCATTCAGAACTCACAAAATCCCACAGTGAATCAGAAACTCACCAGTAATTTTCTGGTTAAAGCTTCGACCAACTTGCCTGGTCGTACCACGCTCATTGTGCTGTTAAAAAGACATGCACAGGCAAGCCCAAGACTGTTATATACAAGGAGTCTTTGAACTCATGGATCAGATAACAATCCCCGCTACATCAGCCCAGTAAAAAAGTTCCCACAAACTGAATGAAAACCATTTAATTAAAATCAACAAAGAAATTGCCATTTAATAGCACAAAAGAACATCTTGGAATGTGCATCAAATTTACTTTGCCTAGATATTTTTCCATCATCATGGTCTAGCTTGCTCATGTGAAGTGTATAGGGATCTCTCTTGAGAACTCATTTAGGAGACTTTGAAAAACAACTTGTAGCTAAATACTTAGCAAGGAAGCCTGCTAAGGTTAGATGAAATTCTCTCTCCCTATCTCTCTTCCTAAATGACATAAGCCCACAGAATTTGTTCTTCTATGATGTTATTGTGCATCTACTCTCAAAATTATAAACTGGTGCATATTCCATGCAATAATCCCATGAAAATTTAGAATGGAAAAACACGTGTCTCCAAAACCATGAACAACTAGGATTTCATTCAAATCAGCAAATCAGACATCCTTTATTCCCAAGCATTGATGATAAGAGCTGCACATTTCAAATGTATTTGATATGCTTGATTGTAGAAGAAAACAAGGAGTTACTGCATTTACAGGAAATGAGCATGATTTTGAGAATTACATTTATATCAAGAACTGGACCAGATTACTAAAATATTTGAAGGGTTCTAACAGAATCTGCCCCTCGTCGAAAAAGCTATGCTAGTGATAAACGTAAATAAGAATAACATAAAGAAAATAAATCAAAGACAAGGACCTTAAAATAAGATCTTGACCGATGCACTTCAGGATCAGAAATTTTTTTTCTCCCTTCAACTTGTCCATTTATTGTCTTATCAGATTCTTTGGTCACAGGATCAGAATCAACCTTAAAATCAGGCTCTAATGGAGCCTCAAGAGGTAATGCATGGCGCGGGTTCCTTTGATCACGATCAGTATTAGCTCCATTTTCCAGATTACTTTTGCTTACTGTTTCTATCTCTGGTTTTCCATCCCTCCAAGACCTCTTTGGACTAATCTCACACAGAAGAATATCCATGTAATAATTGGCAGCAATCAATAATCTTTTAATGATGATTGAATGTGAGCTACTGATACACTAATTAAAATCATGACTAATTTGTAACCTGGAAAAAGCAAACGCATGTATAAATATGATAGCATCAAACAGTTACTCAATATGCCAGCACCATAATACCTGGACCTTCGTGTGTATCAAGGAGCACTACCTCAGACATCGTCATCATGCAATTGCACTTAACATTTATCAAATGTACTAGAACATAATCTAAACACATATGTCTAACAGCACGCCCACGACAGAACACAAGAACTAACTCGACCCACCAAGAACAATTCAGTCCAGCCCAGCCCAGAAAGAAATTATATAGCTATCTGCTCTAACAGCAATTACACATACCCTAGTCTCTAGGTTGCATCAACACAGGTCCGTAAGATAAGAGCTGAAAATCGACGAAAAGCAGCACACACTAGTCTAATTCGTAATCTAATTCAACACTTAAACAAACAGATGGCTCATAGCTATTCCTCATATACAAAAAAGAAACGCATTTCCGAAGTATCTAGTCTACACAAGTTCAAGAACCCAGAAATAGAGAAAGCTAACACCTTTGAGCAGAGAAATCAAAACCCACCAAAATCCCAATTCAACGTACCTGGATTCCCTATCGAAGCCGGACCGGCGTCGCTTGAGATCAGAATCGCGACGGTCTCGCTCTCGCTCTCGCTCTCTATCTCTTTCTCGGTCCCTGACCCTGTCCCTGTCCCTGTCCCTATCCCTGTCCCTGTCCCTGTCTCTGTCTCTGTTTCGCTCCTTCTCTCGTTCTCGTCGAAACATGTTTATAGGCTAAAGGTGAACAACAGACAGACTTAAAGAGAAAGGCAGCAGTAGTGCAGTAGGCAAACCAGGATTTGTTGGCTTTTCACCTGCTTACTCTAGCAGGCACCTGGAGGGGTTGGGGTCATAGTCATACGACACGGATGCGACAGAAGAGGGTTTGCTTCTAAGATATTTAGATTACTTCAATATGACCGTCGGATTATATGACCGGTGTGCCCTAGACATTATCATTTTTGACTAATATGTCCAAATCTTAGCAACTATGGATTGATGATGGCTGATAATGGGCCGGGCAAGCATGGACTCATGGCCCGACTGAGAGAAACAAAATGACGATATGCCTTAGACATTATCATTTTTGACTAATATGTCAAAAATCTTAGCAACTACGGATTGACAATGGGTCGGGCAAGCTTAGACTCGTGGCCTGACCGAGAGAAACAAACTGACGTCGTTTTTTCAAGCCTCGATCAAGTCAAGCTATGGTCTGGTTGTCCTAGTTCGGGCCTGACATTTTCCCGGCCCATTGTTAATCCATAGCGCGAGCTCGGTTGACCAAGCTATGGACTCGTGACTCGATCGAAAGAAACAAAACGACATTGTTTTTTCAAGCTTCGATCAATTTAGGCCCAGGCTCCGACGTCTGGGCCGAATTGTCATGCTAATGATAGCAACGAGCATTAAATATACAACATCAACTGATTTTAATACATAATTATTATATTCAATATGGCATAATTGAATAAAATTTTCACAAATTTAAAGTATAAGTATATAATACGATTAAAACATTATCTCCTAAAAATAATAAAACTTTATTCCAAAGCATAAAAAAAATCATAAGTTATGATTCTATGAATTCAATTCTCTAATCTCTTTTTTATACAAATAAAAATACATCAATTAGGTTCACTATTTTTTTATAAAAAAGATTACAATTATAACGGATAAGCTTGATTAAAATTGGTGAATAAACTAAGGGTTTAAATATAATTAGTAATGTAATATTCATCTCATAATTTTTTTTGAAATTTAAATAAGGAATTTCATTAAGAAGATAGTAAGACATTATGTAAACTAGGAGGAGACAAATTATTCCACACTCCTAAGCCTGCATCGAAATGCCTACCAATAGCCAAAACATGAGCAGCTACATTCACAGACCTATAGACAAAACTATACTTAGTGACTAGAATCTTGGACAAGAGAGATTTACTGTTGGACCCCGAACTTTTCATGAAATTTTAAAGTGTCAAGTGACATGAAATGAGAAAATTAGAATGAATAAAGAAAAAGAAAAGTTAGAATGTGAATTGTTAGATGAGATTAAGATAGGCGAAAAATGCTTTTGTTATTGAGGTTTATGTTAAGGTATGGCCTAAAATGGCGTTTGAAGTTTAAATGAAATTGTTAGTGAATAAATTACTTTAATGAAGTTGAAATCAAGAAATAAAGAGAAAAAGTGTGAGAATTTGTAGAATTAAGGAAAGTTTGACTTTTTTAGGATAAAAGTTGACTTTTTGATTTAAGCAGAATTTGAGAATATGATCTTCATGAAACTTGTAGCTTCTGTCGAGAGCTTTCTGTCGCCATAAAGTTTGATATTTTTCAATGTCGGGATTGAGAGTTATGATTTTTCGAAGTTAAGGTTATGTTGCTTTGTTTTTGGAAAATGCTCCTAAGTGTAGGATTGTGTATGCTGTGCTTTGAGGCCAATCGTTAGACTCATGTTGTTTGAATTAGAGTAAGTGGTCTACAGGAAAGTTGTAGCTTATCTTTCAATCTTTCCGACGCTATAAAGTTTGTAATTTTTGGATGTCGGAATTGAAAGATATGAAATTTTAAAGTTTGGAGTTGGTATAGGATGACAATATCAGGGCAGAATATTTGACTGGAAAATTGACCTAGTTAGAGGTTGAGTTTGCTTTTAAGTTCTTCATGAAAGTTTTAGATTATGCTGTGATCTTTCCATTGATGTAAAGTATGCAATTTTTGGACCATGGAATGTGGAGTTATGATTTTTACAAGTTTCTGTTACTGTTTGGTATGATCATTAATGGACAGAAACTTTGAAGTGGTTTTTGACTCCCTTAGAGGCCAAATTGATTTTTCTGTCCTTCATAGAAGTTGCAGAGTTTCCTTTGATCTTTTTATTGATACCAAATTTGTCAAATTTGGAGTTCGGGATCAAGAGTTATGATTTTGGAAAATTCGGTTTTATCAATAGATTGAAGTTCTGTTCTTTTGTTTTTAATCCGACCCTTTGGCAATCTTTTGCTTATAATTTCTCCGTCCGACGTCCGATTGATTCGATTTTTGAAGCGTTGGATTCCTAAGACATTTAGATACTTTCTCATGAAAAATTATGATTTTTAGGAGATTAAATGGAAATAGATTTTTTTAATCAAAGTGAGTTGGGAAATTTTCTGAACATGGTTCAGAAATTTGGAGATATCTTGATCTGTACAGCTCCGATTGAGTTGATTCTTGAGGTAAAATAAAATAGAGACATGGGGCTACAAGTCATATGAAGAAATTGAATTTCAATTTAGCCCCTAAGATTTTCAATTTCTGAGTCGAAGTTGGTGATGGTTTCAGTCTCGGATTAGTAAGAGCTGAACGAGTATTTTGGCCATAACTTCCTCATTTCTGAACCGAATTGAGTGTTTTTGGTGTCATTTTAAAGATGCGACATAGAGGAACATTTTTCTAGAAGGAAGTTTTGCCAAATTGTTTCATTTTCCTGATCAAATTAAAGAGGCAAGGTGTCAGGTTTTTAGGGCAAAAATGAAGGGCAAATGTGGAAGTTCACTTAAGTTACTATGGTATAAGGGTATTAAGGAAGGGCTTAGTGGTCTTTTAGTCTTCAATAAAGCAAGAAAGGAAGGAGCTGCCGTTTAAAAGATGAGAATCACGATAATGAGAAGGAAAAAAGAAAAGAAGAAAGAAGGAGAAGAGAGATGCGTCGGTGGGAAAGAATAAGAAGAAGAAAAAAATAAGTTAGGGTTTCGATTTTGAAGGGTTTCAGGAGGCGTTTTCAGTCGATTCTAGAGGGTAAATGAAGAGGAGCATGAAGGCTTCATTTCGAGCCAAGGAATGCCGAAAATGGAGAAGAAATAAGGTAAGAGTCGTTTTTGATCTTTGGATTTTTTTGATGAGATTTTGGTTTAGATAAGATAAGAATGATATGGGATTGAGTTTTCCAAAGTAAATTTTAGTGATTATGCCCAAATTGATGGTCAATTTTGGATGTCTCTAAATTAGGGATTGTTGGTTTTGATTTTAGGGATTTTCGATTTAATTGAGGATTGGAGGAATTGAGGCTTTAATCATGTTCCGAGCATGGATATGAGGTGAGTACCATATTTATAAGTTGAATTATGAGTTATTTATGTGGTTTCGAAAAATAAAGAAAGCAAGAATAATTTGTAATTTATTAATTTCAAAAATATTGTTGAATTTGATAATTCCGAATGACTAAATTTATTGTTTTGGAATGATTTAAGAAAGTGCTAAAATTGTTTAAATTTATTG
>JANKOD010000001.1:21770940-21784230 GCA_026284645.1 Erythroxylum acuminatum | reverse complement strand
TATTAATTTTCACCTATCGGTTCTTCAATTAACAACTAACGTCAAGTAATGGTTGGCCAAACACAATACCAGCAAAAATAATCTCAAAACAGAGAAATCAAAACTAAAAAATTCATACAAATAAATCAACCCAGATTTAGTCCATAAAATTAACTAAAAGTTTCAGCCCAACCTTGAAGCTTTAAGGAAATTACTTACTCATAGTAGGACAAAAACCACAAACATTATGCCCAGCAGACAACATTAAGAGAAATTAAATAATAGAACAGAAATTGAATAAGTTTCAGGTCTCCCTCTAATATTGCGTCACTACCTTGCTGCGCCTCTATTTGGCCTGCTTGCTTTCTTGCCTCACGCCCCTTAATTCCTCTCCAGCTTTGGTACTTGGTGGGCTCTTGACCTGTGTAACGTTGGTGGCCCCCTTGCTGTGCGTGAATGGCCAAGGGATTTTGTGTGTAACCAGCCAAGAATGTTAGCGGTAATGTTACCTTGTCAAATGAGTAGAGTGTTCAATAAATGGTAACGTTGAAGAGCTGGTGGGTCACCTCCAAGCTCACCAAACTCATCACACTTGCGTTATTTTCCTGGTGGTTCCCTCTAGTGTGTCTTTTTCTGCCAATGTATCTCTCTTTGTCCTGGTAGGTCACGCATCTCATAGTCATTGTCGTTGGTCTCTTGGATGTTTTGAGCTCCTTCATTCACGCCTAAACCCTCCTTCATGCACCAGTTAAACACGTCTCTTCTCTAGCTTCACCTGTTACTTGTCTCAAGCTCTACGTCTCCAGCTATCTTCTAACGTTCTCCACTGTAGCTGGTCACGCGTCAAGCTCTTGGGTAGCTGCTTCCTTATTTCATCATTAATTTGCTCTTATTCCTCACGCACGCAACTTCTCTCTTAGTTTTCTTTCAAACAACCAGCTGTCAATCATGTGGATAAAGAGTGAATTTTTGTGTGAGTCAAGTATGGAGGCTGATTTGGTGAGTGATTTTCGTTTCTTTTGTGGATCCTTGGAGCTGTCCGTTTGTGTGATTTTCTTGTTTGATTTGCTGTGTAATTTGTTTTCCTTTTTTTTCTTCCTATGACCTGACTTGCGTTTCTACTTTTCTCCGATGCTTTCTTCTGCGACAACGTTTCGCCTTGGACCAAAAATCAAGCGCATTTTCTACAAATTAAACAAGACCCATTATAAACGCAGGTTCAAGAAAACTAAACAAATTAGTGGGTAAAATTATGTAAAATCCCATAATTAATCCAGAAATTAAAGAAAAATGTTATTAATTTTAATGAGAAAATGCATTTAACACTCTATCTCACAAACGTTTATCACTTCCAATTCATCTTGCAAACTTATCAATTTCTAAAGGTTAGGAAGGACACTAGGAAAACTTGACCTTAAACTTTTTCTACATGGTTCAAATGTCAGTTATTACAGTACCCACACAGACACATAGAGAGGGATTGAAATAAAGATATGCAATTCTAGGTGGGAAACTGTCAATTATAATCATGATCGTGTATGAGAGACTGATGATCTAACTTACCATCTAAATTTTGTGCCACTGTAAATTCTGGAAGCATGACTAAAACTTAGGCTTCAGGGGCTTAAACTGAAACAGGCATCTACTCCCAATCAGGAGTCTGGGATACACTTTACCCAGGCAACAACATGTCAACTTATGCCATCTCTTCAAAATCTAATAATGACTGCCGTACTGAATCACAAAGTTCAAACTCTTTAACGAAAATGATATCCTCTTAGAGATAACAAGAATCTAAGAAGCTGAAGAGAAAAGATGTAAACCTGGCATGCAGTATTGTTCCCATGGTTCCTATTTGTGTTGCAATCACCTGAAAAGAATTATGAACACTAGAGGCCAACCCACGAAGAAGGAAGACGCATACCTATGAATTTATGCAGATGGGAACTTCAAACTCACAAAATGGTGGTCATCGTAACTGCAAATGACTATATCTGTCTTGTTACCCTGTAAATGCAAAAAGCGGCATAATTAAGGATGTTTGGAGGAGTGATTATCACAAAGTACTGCATAACAGTTTCAATGCACCATTGAAAATGAACACAGAAAGAAAAGGCGAAGAAAATATATTCCCTATAATATAATCCTGTAACATATCTACCATATAAATATAGAAGCAAAGGAAGCTTAGATAACAGAACCACATCTAAGTTCCACAATTCTCAAAATCTACATTTCCTCTCAATATGTAGCAAATATTTATCAAAATATCTCAGACATAGGGTAACAGATTGGGCGTAACATTGAATAGGAGAATTGACAACTATCCACCAATTACACAGTTTCAGTCTAATTCTACACAAGTTAGATTTAAAACTAGGAATTTCAAGTTGAACAGAAAGACATAAAGCCAGATGCTTAAACGTTTAAGCCAATTCCATCGCCATCAACAGTGAACTGTGTCCATCGATGCTTAACGGTCAACGTTCACTTTAATCAACCACAGAAAAGTCAAGTATTTCATGTCCGGCTTAATAGACTGAATATAAACACGAATCAGTAGACACATCTTAAATCCGTTTGTGTATGCTAAGAAAACAGTCTTATAAGCTCACAGAAATAAACTTCATTGAATTAAGCTCGAAAAGACAATCTCAATCCGAAAATTCGGGCAACCCATTAATCAGAAAGCACCAACGAGAATTCTCAACTATAAAAGAAAGCTTCTTGCTGACTATTAGTTCGACCAAATAAATGGGCTTACATCAAAACAAACACATAATGTGCAAAGAAAAAAGACGACAAAACACCCAAGAAAAAGAAAGCTTACTGTACCTTAACCTCCACTGAAAGACTCTTGCGGGGGACAGGGAAAGGCTGTACTAAAGTGCCCATCACCGTGTCCATCTTCTTCTTCTTTCGAGTTTTTTCTTCAGGGAGGAGGCGGCAAAAGGAAGAAGAGTCAAAGCTCCATTCATCAGAGCCCTTGAACGAGTCCAAAATTATTTAAATCCTCGGCCCATTAGTATTATCTTACTATTATATTTAATGTTTTAATTAATAAACTCAATTATTAGTTATGATAAATAAAATTAAATCATAAGTAAATTATAATATTATTTGATAATGTCTATAAAGATATCTTACTCGTAAAAAATATGAGGAGACATTCTCTTTACATGAACATTTTTTTAAAAAGAACAATAAGTTTTTTTTATTGATATTTTAGATTGAGATTTTTATTTTACTAATTCATTAAATGATTTACCTTATACATACCTGAAAGAACGTATTGTTCTTTTTACATGAACTTGATATCTTTTATATGACATAAATTTACACCAGTGAAAGAACAATTTTATAAATGACTGTAGAAAATTAGTTTGCATGATTTTATAAAATTTTGTCTTGCTTCTCAACATCTGGTATATAATTTGGTCAGTTGTTAGTAACGATGTCCTTTCCTCTCTCTAAGTGAAGGGGCATCTCAATTTGTTTCTTTCACTGAACCAACTAACCTTAGTTCTAGCTAGAATCATAGTTTTTAATGTTATATAATATGTACTGAAGAACAGAGGACTCATAGGATGTCAATTATCAAACCAGAAAGCAATATGTTTCCCATTGTCTGTATTGTGTGTGATCATTGGTTGCATTTAATAACTTTACTTTACAATTTACTTAACTGTCCAAGAATGTTTGGTGCTATACTCCATTGACCAAATACTACTATTTTCTATATAATAGCAATTGATCCATTTCACCCACAAGTTCTCTCTTTTGTTTTTTTGCATAGCTTCCATAAGTTTTTTTCCATTAGAACCTTGTACATATTCTTTACTGAAGTCATACTCAGTCCCTCTCTTTCCTTAGGTTGATATATACTACTCCAATTCACCTTTGGACCTTCTTATTACTGTTTTGACTACTCCAGATAAAGTCTCTGATTAACTTATCCATAGTCTTTATCACTCCTTTGGGGCTACGTAGATGAGAGCACCAATATACATACAAATTAGATAACACCACTCGTGCTAGAATCAGTCTTCCTCCATAAGATAGAAATGTGTTACACAAAGATGAAAGCTTCCTTTGGAATGACTAAACTAGTGGGGTACAATATGCTGATGTGAACTTTTTTATAAGATATTAGAACTCCAAAATATTTAAAAGGAGCTAACTAGATTTGAATTCTCATTGTTTCAATTTATTACCTCACCTCCATCATTGTACCTATTGACACAAAGCAGTAATTTTTGTTAGGATTAAAACATATACTTGAGATTCTTTTGAAGTCCTCTAGAGATTGTATTAGCGCTTTGATAGATCTAAGGAAAGCTTTACATAATAGCAACATGTCGTATGGACAATTGTGATATTCTTAGTTTGTTGCATCTATGATGGAACTTAACCCTTGCTTCTTTTTGGATGTTAAGCACTGTGATTCTGTGTAGAGTCTCCATACCAATAGCAAATAAATAAGGTGAAACATAATCACCCTGTCTGAGCCCTTTTCCTCTCCTGAAAATCTTAATTGGTTTTTTATTTATCAACACAGTTAAAGACACCAAAGTTATGCATTCTTTTATCCATTCAACAAATTTCCTTGGGTACCTCATATTAGTTAGTGTATCTACTACAAATCTCCAGCTTACCATATCATATGCTTTAGAAAAATCAATCTTCTTAGCACATCCTTAAATAGATTTGTTACCTTCATAAGCGTTAAAAATCTCCTGTGCTAGATGTTGTCACATATGCACCTTCTACTAATAAACTCACCTTGCCGTGGATTTAATAATTTTGTGAGAGTATTCTTCAATTTATTGGCTAGAATTTTGAAAATAATGTTATATATCACATCACAACATGCAATTGGTCTATAATCATTAAAGCTAGAGGGGTTTGGTATCTTAGGGACAAGCCACAAATAGGTACTGTTCATTTTCTCGAACATCCTGCCCTCTTTGAAGAGTTCCTTAACTGTATTTATTATCACCTACCCAATGTCTTCCTATGTAGCTTGAAAAAAATCTAGCATTAAATATATTTGGTTCGGGGTCTTTTTCTAGGTCAAAGAAAAATATTGGCTCCTTAATCTCTTCATTTCTAACCTCCCTAATCAAAGCTTGAACAGAATATTTAGTTAAGCTTATTAGCTAAGTTGGAAAAGTATAAACCTTCGTAAGGGAGGGTGGGCAAATGCCCAACCTCAATTTTTTTTTAAAAAGAAAATATATATGCATATAGGGGTTGTCCACCCTAAAAGAATATCGTTGCCCATGGTGGATTGGATTAAAAAAAACTATATATATATACATTGTCCCCCCTGAAATAAATTCCTGGCTTCGCTACTGAAACCTTCCTTTTCAATCCTTCAATGCCCCTAAATTATTCCACAGCTTTGTCTTTGATTTACATCTTTATGTTGTTGCCATCATTTTCTTTAATTACAATGATCCTGTTTTTATTCCTTCTTTTATGGATTTTACTGAAAAAATATTTACAGCATTTTTCCCCCTCTTACAGCTAAAGAACTCTTGCCTTCTATCTTAAATGAGAATTATATGCACCAACTGCTTCTATATATTTCATTAACTCAACTTTCTCTTTTTCATTCTTAATGGGGTTAGTTAGATCAACTTCCAGATTTTCTTGACATTTCTTAAAAACCTTCATAGCTTCTCTCATATCTATCTTCATAGAGTCAGATATGCCCCTTGATATTCCTTTCAACCATGAAGAGGATAAATATCTGCTTTCAGATAAGATCATTAACTAGATCAAAGGAACCTTAATTGCAAAAAAAATTATAGTTCACTTTCTCCCCCGATATGAAACATAGATGGAATCTGTAGCGCAAATTATCATACTTTGATTAATCACTAATTTCCGTTTTGTAATATATTAAATTGTAAAATGTTTACCTTGAACTCAATATAATGTTGTAGTAGTTCTGACTATTGATAATATACCATATGTATTTTTCAAAAAAAAGAAGAGAAGAAAATCAAATGCAAAAATTTGTAAAGACAAAAAAGCAAAATAAGATGATTTGTCTCATTGTGCTTTTTATGAGTATCAAAAGTGAGTTGGGCCTTACCTTGACTTATTTTGCTCTTTATGAAGGTTAAAAGTGAATCATATTTTGTTCTTAGCAAGAATGAGTCATAGGTAGGTACCTGCCCTTGCCTAAATCTAGACCTTGATCCAAAAGGTAGAATCAGTCACCCCAGCTGCCCCCCACCCACGGGCCCGATCACAAGAGGGGGAGTAAATCACGGTATCTACTCGGTCAATCCACCAGCAAAGCGGCCCTTTCCCCTCGTTACCGAGGTTCGAACCCAGGTCCTTGATCTAATTTGACCCTGCTGGAAGACCAATCGAACTACACCCGTGCGGGCACCTAAATCTAGACCTGGTTTAACAGGTAGGAGAGGAAACAAGTTGAATTTCAATTTGATTTTAAGGATTAAAGATTTTTTATGTTTCAACTTTACAAATTAAAGATAAATGAAAAAAGGGGATCGGGAGATTGAAATAAAAAAGATAAGTATTTTAGGTAAGGGTTATTATTGGTCTTTTTATTATATAACAACTTTTTTAAAATTTTAATATGTAGTATTTTCCTCTCATTTATTTAGCTTAAATATTTCCTTACTTAACCTGCATATTTTCTTGTAATTATTTGTTTGATTTATTTATTTACTTCTCTTCTTTCTTTTTGGTCTATTTATTTACTTATTTTGTCTTTTATATGTATTCTTTACCATGTTATTTATCCTATTACTTATTTGTATATTTTTATTTATATGTTTTTATTTATTTTTATTATTTTCTTCTATGTTTATTGTATGTTTAATTAGTATTATTTTATTATTCTAATACGTATATGCATATATATGCTTTTTGCAAGTTTTTCAGAAACAATATCTCTATTAATTAAGGGTAAGGTAGTGTACTACTATACCTCTCCAAATTTTGCGTACTAGTGAAACTTTTACTGAGTTGCTGTTATATATTATTTATGGAGTATGTTTTATTGTCTCATTATCAATTTAAAAAAAAATCGGGCTAATTCTTTTTAAATTTGAGTCAATGAAATGGAAGTTAAGGATTAAAAATTATATTCAATATTTCGCAGAAGCCATTTGCCAGCTGTAAAAAGTGCGGACAAATAATTCGTCTTCCAAATTTTCTTTGTTTCGACCGCAAATATCCATCATCTTGGAAAAATTACCTACACAGTCCTAGTATACTTGAAAATAGTCAATTACTATTAAACTTGGAGACAACATTTGTAGTTCCGGAAAATTTTGGCCTACCGTAATAATATAGCTTTAACCACAATTAAGAAAAATACAATTAATTAAGTTTGAAAAACAAATAAATAATAAATTTAACATTTAACATTTGTAAATTTCAATCCCAATATTTGAAATATAAGATTTTTACTTTTTAATATTTATTTTAATGTTCCATCATAATGAACAGGGAAAGGTTTCCCATAAACTATTGGATTTATTGTTGCGCGTGCTTGATTGTCATCATTTCTACTGATGACTTTGACTTATATTTTTTTTGTTAACCCACGAGGTGTTTTAGGAGGGTCCCAACTGTGGGAAGGCACTTTAAGCCATTTTATGTTCTTCAGCATAACCCCACACATGGTTCAGTTCAGCCATAAACAAGGAAATGGATACTTTTATTATTGCGAGAAAGATGTTATAATACATTACTCTTACCATTTATATAAAATCAACCAAATAGATATTAATATAAAACAAAAGTTCTCAACTTATATTTTAAGAACTCTTGTCTAATTTTTAAGAATTATATTTAATATTTAATATTAAAATATTATAAAATGATTATTTGTAATGCAATCATGTGGAAAAAAATATAAAATTAAATAAAGTTAAATTCAAAAGAATTTAGAATAAATTATGTGTGATACAATCTTGTTAAATAATTAGATCTAATTTAACAAAATTTTAAAAAAACCATCATACTTGATAAATATTAATACTTAATTTTTAATTTTTATATTTCTTATACTTTCAGTTTCTTCTATATTTAAATCAAATTATGAAATAAGTTTCGAAGCAACATTGTAATTATAATTGTAATTGCATAAAGGTTTAAATATTATTATGATTTATAGTAATTACTTTATATACAATTATAATTATATTTATTTAATCTATAATTATCATAATCATAATTAAAATGTGATTAGTAATTTAAACTTTGATAAAGATCATAAATGATAATTCCATGTCTTCTACACCAATAGGTCATCAAGTGGGATGAATGATTGCACCTCAAGGAAAATTTGTTTTGGAAAATAATCTGCATAAGCTAGACTTTTGGTCATATACTTACACCGTCAAATAAGTAAAGTTGTTATCCAGACCTGGAAAAGACATTTGTGGCTCAACTCAAAAGACCACCAAGAAAATAACATATCATCGACTTGTCTGTTTTATGAGACGACTTGGGATCATTCTCCTACACAAGTGACTTTGACTAATTCCAATCTAACTCAAAATTCTACTTTGGGTGACCGTTCTCCAGATATAGATAAGCAAATGCAGGCCTCTCCTTCTCCAAAGCTTGCAACTCATTCAAAATAGCCTCATTTTCTTAGACTGTCCCAATGATGAATTTCAATAGGCATCTCCTGCTAGTAGTCGTAGTTGTTCTCGAGGTCTTCCTACTGGTAGGACATCATAGTTGTAGGGCGAACAAGTATTGTAATTCTTCTTGTGGAGATATATCTATTAGAATGCCGTTTCGCTTGAGAACAGATCCTAAAGGTTGCGGTTTTAAATTCTTTGAACTTGATTGCGAAGACAACCAGAAAACGGTGCTCTACTTGTCTTCTTCTACAAAATATTACGTACGCGAAATCAATTATGCAGACTTTAGCATTCGATTTGTGTACACCGATGTCCAAAACCAAAAGGATAACTGCTCCTCACTTCCTCGCCATCCTCTAACAGGGAATCCATCAGGTTTTCTGTTTATGTCTAAATTGTTTGCTGAATATGCCGAGGACTTAGTTTTCGTGCGATGTGTGAATCCTGTGGCACAGGATGTTAGACATCACAATGCTCTATTGGATGATTATAATCGTGTGCAATATGTAGATACATCTTCTTGTAATTATTCTTCCTCCCACTCTTTACATGGTGAATATTCCTATGTAATCCTCGGCAGCTATGTTAGCGTATCAAATTTGGAGGATTTGTGCCGTGTAGAGAAGACAATGCTTCGGTCGGTGTCACATAGAGAAAGTTTGCTAAGTTATAGAAACAACCTAACTTATAAAGACGTACATGATTCTCTACTATTTGGCTTCGAGCTTTCTTTTCATTATTTCTGCTGCTATAATCATTGCAATATTGAAGCTGATCCTCAAAGTTGTCCAAGTATGTTACTCCTCATCTCAACTTTCAATATTTTCTTTATTTGATCTCTAACGTTTATCATTAGTGGACCTATTTATATTATTGTTTACGAGAGAAAATAAAAAATATCTTTAAAATTAAACGAATTAGGAAGAATGTCAAATTTTTATATAAAAATTAGGTATTTGTTCCTTAAAATCTAATTACAAAAATATACATTGTAATTATTATAAGAAGGAGGAAAATATTATAAAAATATTTATAAATTAAAAATATATTAACAAAAGGAGGTTAATAATAAAAATTAGAAAATTTTCATAGAGAAAATATTGAAGAAGTATAATTTTGCTATTATTACTTGTATTATTGGTACAAAAGATGCATATGTTAATGTTGAATTACTGCTTTTATTATTTGTATAATATTTGAATAAAAAAATACTAACAAATATCACACTTATAATGGTTATATTAGAGCTAATAACATTTGCTCATATTAAATGTTGTATATAACTCCAATTTAATTTTATATATGTTAATATCTCGATTTGAAATTTTGCATTTTCAGGTCCCCTAGATTATCCGCGCTACCTCTTCTTCTATATCGTGCACGTTGTCAACTTCATTTTATCTGCAGGCTTGGAATACCTCTCATATAGTGGTAAGACGTCTGATAATTAATGAACATATCAATTTGAATATGCTAAATATTAATGGTACTATATATGTTTCTCA
This sequence comes from Erythroxylum acuminatum, assembly GCA_026284645.1. Taxonomy (NCBI): domain Eukaryota; kingdom Viridiplantae; phylum Streptophyta; class Magnoliopsida; order Malpighiales; family Erythroxylaceae; genus Erythroxylum; species Erythroxylum acuminatum. The sequence goes on along the minus strand of JANKOD010000001.1, from coordinate 21,774,104 downwards.
ATCAAATAATATTTTAAAAATCAATATATATTTCATCAGACTAAAAAATTAAATTTTTTTCTTCACTATCTCAATTATTCATACATTTTTATACGATATAATAAAACATTCAGAATTAATGGACATATTTATTAACAAAAATAAACACCTCAAATATTTTTTTAGTTGTGACTTGATCTATTCGATTATGTAAATATCTATTATTGTTAACTCTAATATTTACTGGAGTGCAGGAAAAGCACAATCGCCTCAATGGATGGATAATGGTGAGTATTCACTATTTAAGAGTTACGCCATTCTTATCCAATCTGATGTTGGCGACATATATGTTAGTGACATGAGTTTATCATTTTTTGTCATTAACCTTTCTGGTCATTATATTTATATCAGGCCACGGGCAATTAAGACCATTTCTTGATTGTATCAAGTTTGCCTACAAAGGACCTAATAATGGTTCTTGTTACAGTTAATTTTAAGAAACATTATTCTAAATATTGCTTAACTTTTGTTTACTTTTTTTTTTATTGCAGAAACAGATCCACAATTTTGGATTTATCGTTTATATGCAGAGGTCACTAATGTATTCAGTAAGATATTTTTTTCTTGTATTAGAAATTTAAGATTTATAAAATTGCACAACATAATATAATTCATATCTTTTTTACATAGAGGTGGAATAATTTCAATAATACTTTGTTTTGTTTTTTAAATTTTTGTAATTAAAATTTAGTCAAAGAAATTTCATAGTTCATAACTAATTAAATAATATTTTATATAATGTAAAAGTTTTTAAATTATAATTACAATCAATTAACTACTAGTTAATATTTAACTACACATAATTTGATATATTCATAATTTGATATGTTCTTTCATTCAATTAAAACAACATAGATTTTTTAAAAATATCAAACTCATGATTATAATTAATTATTAAAAATGCTTATGATTAAAGTTTTAAAAATTAAATATTTTGTATTAAAATTTATAATTATTTTATTTTTAAATTTAGTAATTTTACCTTATCTCACTTATGTAAATTTATGTTTTATGTATACAGTTGTACATCATGTACTATTGTTTATCTTTGGGTGTCCAATCATCATTGGATTTTTTATTTATAAGTGGAGGAGGAGACATTTATCAATGTATGATAATATTGAAGAATTCCTCCAAACTCAAGGAGATTTCATGCCAATTCGATATTCTTATTCCAACATCAAGAAGATAACCAAAAACTTCAAAGACAAGTTGGGTCAAGGAGGCTATGGCTCTGTATATAAAGGAAGGCTTCGAAGTGGTCGTCTTGCAGCTATAAAATTGTTGGGCAATTCTAAAAGTAATGGCCAAGATTTCATTAATGAAGTAGGTACTATTGGGACAATACATCATGTCAATGTGGTGAAACTCATTAGTTTTTGTGTTCAAGGATCAAAGCGTGCTCTTGTGTATGAGTTCATGCCCAACGGTTCTTTGGACAAGTACTTGTTTTCTCCCGAAGTCACCAACTTAATCAGTATAGAGAAGATGTGTGAAATTTCTCTTGGAGTGGCTCGTGGAATTAAGTATCTGCATAGAGGTTATGCTATGCAGATTCTGCATTTTGACATTAAGCCTTATAACATCCTTCTGGACGAAAACTTTGTTCCGAAGGTTTCAGATTTTGGTATAGCCAAACTTTGTGGGACAAAAAATACAGTTGTATCTCTAACAGGTGCAAGAGGAACCATTGGCTATATGGCTCCAGAATTGTGTTACAGACATATTGGAGGAGTCTCTTTCAAAGCTAATGTGTATAGCTTTGGGATGTTGTTGATGGAAATGGCAGGGAGAAGGAAGAATTTGAATGCAGTTGCAGACCATTCGAGCCAAATTTACTTTCCTGCATGAGTTTATGAGCAATTTAGAAAGGGAAAGTACATAGAACTTGGAGAGTCTAATGCTACAGAAGAACAAAATAAAATAAAAAAGAAAATAATTGTTGTAGCGCTTTGGTGCACACAACTAAAGCCTGATAATCGACCTCCTATGCATAGAGTGATAGAGATGCTCGAACAAGATGTGGAAAGTCTAGAATTGCCTCAAAAGCCGTTGTTGTCTACACAAGTTGTACAAGATGAGGATACTGAAATGGACGAATACCCAATAGAGATAAGAGATCCTACAAGTGACTGTTCTGATACCATCAGTTAACTTATGAGTGCAGAGTAAGTAGTAATTTAAAGTATCCATCAGAAGAAAAATGAGACTGTAAGTAAAATGTTACTACTATCATATTTAAACCTTGAATTCAAGAGTCATTTAGAGTACTTAGTAATTTATTGGATGAAATGAGAAAAATGATATGTTATTTTCTTATCCCCGTTAAAGGGGGTAGTCTTAATAATTTATTGGATGAAGTGAAGAGAATAAATAAAAAAATCAAGAAATAATCTTTGTATACAAGACATTTTCTCGTATTAATGAGGGGATTTTGTAGGAGATGATGTGACACTAACTTGTTATAACTTTAATCATGATGATGAGGATAATTTAATCATTAAAGTTTCTTAGATCGTTCGATAAAAGGGTTAATAAAGGAAAAAGTTGGACCATAATGATGAGAAATAATTGACGTAAAGTATGCTTTTTGAGAAGATAACCTGGATGTGAATTAGACACGTAGTTGGTTGTGGGTGCGTGAAGATCATGTCGACTATATGTGACCATGCCATGCAAAACTTCTAGTTCTAGATAAGTCCAAATTATTGGATTTAACAAAATAATTTATTATAGACAATTCTCTAAATTTAAACAATATTATATAAATAAAATAACAAATGACAGTATTTAAAATAAATAATAACGATTAAATCACATCAATTTAGTAAAACATCTGACCAAACTAACGTGAAGAAGATCTGTAATAAATTATTTTGTTAACTATGAATATAACAAAATAATTTATTATAGATAATTCTTTAAATAATACTATAATGTTGCATTGTTCAACATTGTCAATCGAATTGATTTATTTTTTACCTTTTGATATAAGAAAGACAATAATTATTAATTTTATTGCTATTGATATAACAATTTTAACAACACCAAAATTGATTTATGCCTATCTTAATTACGTAAATATATATTTAAAATTTGTCAAATATTAAGTTATTAATAATTTG
>JANKOD010000001.1:21675204-21686176 GCA_026284645.1 Erythroxylum acuminatum | reverse complement strand
AGTTAATTCAAACATAACCGTTTTGAGAAAAAAGTAAAACACTAACTTTAAATTTACACGAGCATTTACTTTTTGTGTCAAAAGGTTGTGTTAGCTTTTAAAGAAGCCTCTAAATGCTCTTGTTTGCTTTTAAAGTTGGTGTTTTACTTTTTTATCAATAAGAGTTATGACTGTTCTTAATTACTCAATTAGGTCAGCTTTTTAAATGACTAATAGCATCACTTAGTTTAAAACTAATTGAATGAATTTGTTGCATCTTCACTTATTTATACTTTTTTCATTAAAAAACTTGGTGGAATAATAAAAATCATTAAAAAGAAACTACTTCTAAATTAATTATACATCTAAATTAAGAAAACAAATCGTAATACAAATCAAATATTCATTTTTAAAATTAATGAAGTAATTAGAATTAACTAATGATTGATATTTGTGATTATTTTCTAGACAAAATTTCACAATAATAACCAGCCTTGTAATGAATAATCTTTATAAATATATATACTTTTAAGGTAATTTTTTAAAAAAATCATTCTCTATTTAAAAAACTATATTCAAAATTGATAAGCATAATAAGACTGACTTATAATTAATTAATTATAATAGAAATTATAATTAACGAAATTATAATGTAAAAATGAAAATAGAAAATAACGAATTATTGTTTCTGCGTTCCATTCGGATTTCTGTAAATTTCAACTTGTTCATCTTTTGAAAGATCGGAAAGGAAGAACACGTAGTTGATCAAGTGTTCGAGGAGTGAATTAAAGTTGAAATTCGCATCGAGCTTTCTAATGTTGTTCCTTTAATAAAGCTTGACGAAATTACAACCTAGTAGAAGATGAGGCACACATCGGCAACCAATGGAAGCCTAATATAGTACAATAGTAAAAAGCATAGAAATAAACTGGGAAAAGGTTTGAAGGAGGAGCTTGCGGAGAGTTAATAGGGACAATGCCAAAGGTATCACAAAGAAAATCACTAGAATAAATATGCACAGAGACCCCACAAAACCCTAGGAATAAGAAGGAACAACAAACCCCCTATAATGCCAAAAACTAACTCAAACGAAACTACTTCTAAGGCGAAGGGTAAGATGGAGGAGATTAGCCTAACCAACTTATAATAGATATTGAAAATACGTTTCCACACTAGTAATTTCATGCTTAAAAGTGAGGAAACTATTGGATTTAACGTAATCAATGTTGTAAAACTTACTTTTAACACTCAGATGAGAGATACTCATACCAATGGAATGCATACTAGACATAAATACCAAATTGCTAATGGAATGAAGGAAGCCATGCCAAGCATGAAGAGAAGGATTTAAAGGAAACTGAAGTCAAAGGTTCCTATCTGATGGCACACTGTTAGGGCTTGAACTGCCCTAAAGAAGCAAGTAGTGCATGACTATCTAATGAATACAAAACCATATATATTATTTGTATTAGAAAATAAAGCAAACAACTTTTGCAAGTAAGGCCTTTGACTCTTTGGTAGGAATTAGGTTACAATCTCCAATCATCAAAACCATTTGAAAATGAATAATCATCTTCTCCTTTGACACTTCTAAGTTTAAGATGACTCAAACAATTACCTCAGATCAATACATGCATGTCTTCTTTTGATTCATCCCTAATCCTACCTTTGTTTACTTTAATTTAGTTATGTTTCTAACAATGCATTTAAAAGAAAACCCTCTCTTGAACGATCTAGAAACTATCCACTTTAGCATTAGAGGACTAAGAATGCTCATAGGAGACTTCAATTGAACTTTATTCCCTACTAACTCAGAAGGAAGTAAATCTAGTCTCAATCATTCTTGCTTAGAATTTATAAATTGCATAAGCCAAATTGGAGCCACTAATATAAGATATACTAGAAACCACTTAACTTAGAGTAATAAGCAAGGATGAATTGCTGATATGTAGGAAAATTGTAGACGTGGAAATAGAGCCTTAGCTTAGTTTAAAGTCAATAGGCCAGGCCCGAGTCGACAGGCCTCGAGCCCCATTTTTTAAAAATTCGAGCCTTCTGAGACTATCTTAGCTCGAGGCCTAACATGTATTAGCAAAAATATGTTGTTTTGAAATTTAAATTAAAAAAGTTAAAGCCGAGGCTGAGTTACCTTGTGCCCAGTTGGGCCGAGCTTGAGCCTTCTGCCTAAGGCCTGGACATTGCCATCCCTAGAAACTTGAAAACAAACTTTTCAATACTAATAGGATGAGTAGTTCCTTATGAATATAGCTTTCTTTAGTAATAATATTTGTTATGATCAGTGCCATGCTGAAATTAATAATCTAATTGTTTACAAAGTCAGAAAATCTGATTCAGGTTTAACAACTTTGTAAACAACTTAGATGGGTTTGAGAAGGAAGTGGGAAAAGGTATGGTCCTTAATATACAAGGTTTTGAAGCTTTCAAATGTGTTAAAAAGATCAAAGATGTTAAGCAAGAATTAATGCTCCCAATAAAAAGGAAATTACCAATACTACTATAGTTAATCAAACCTTCAAAAAAGCTTTTATTAAAATATATAAGAACAATAAGCTTTCATAAGTGTTGGATTAATTGGGAGTAGTATTCTTATTGCATAAGAGTTTTTCAGGAACTATAATAAAAGCGCATCTAATAAAATTTATTAATTAAAGACATAATTCAACAATAAATCTAATAATTTAAGCTCAAAATTCCTTCTTAACAGTTTATAAGACTTTGGATGCCTACCAACTTCAATAATTGGATCCAACATTGTGTGAAAACCACATTCTTTAATATTCTAACTAATAGAGAATGAACACAAATCATCAAAAGAGTTAAAGGATTGAGGTAAAGGAACCACCTGTCACCATACTTATTCACACTATGTGTAGAGATTCTAACAAGATTTTTTAATCAAAATACAAGATATAACGGTAGCTTTATCTATCATCATAAATGTAAGAAGTCGGAGTTAGTCATCCTAGATTTTACAAATGATTTACTATTATTATGTGGGGAAAACTCTGAATATGTTTAAGAACTTATGAATTCTCTCCTCACTTGTAAGGAACTATCTAGTTTGTAAATTAATACAAGTACGAGCCACATCTTTATCATAGTTGATGCCTCTGATATATCTAAGAATCTCTCTAAAGTTGCAGGCTTTAAATTAGGGGGCCTTATTTCATTTATTTAGGAATCCTTTTAAGTACTATCAACCACTCTTTGAATCAATCAATAAATAAATTATCAATTAGATCAATATACATCTCTTAAATGGCGGTAGACTCTAACTAATAATTTTATACTCAACAATCTACATATCTACTAGTGTTGACACCTTATGTTTCCTATAAATTAAAACAATAGACAATTTCCTTAATAATTTTCTATATGAGGGATTAGTAATCGACATAACTAATGTTAAATTAAGATGGTCTGAATTTTGCACCCCTAAAGAAAAAAGGGGACTTGGTATCACTTCCATTAAAGCTCACCAATATGCTTCTAGCAAAAAGGATTGAGAGGATTTTTAATGGAAACCAATACTTTATGTCCAATGGATGCATTCTTACTTCTTGAGAAATAAAAATTTCTGAAAGATTAAATATAGTAACTTAAACTCACAAACTTTAAAATGATAACTAGGATTGAGAGAAAAGATCAATTTGTAAATGAGAAGATTTGTAAGGAATGGACTACAATTTTGGTTTTAGTATAATAGTTGGAGAACAATTTACCCTTACATTTAGCTCTAGATATGAGTAGATTGAGACATTTGGCGCCTAACTAATCTACAGTAGATGTGATCATAAATAAAGATCAATGAAATTTACACTTAAGAGGTCTAGCATCATTTAAGAACATTCTCCCACATTACAACCCTAATTCTAACAAAAAGGACACCTTACATTGTTTGAAATATAGCTTGTTAAATTCACTAATAAAACTTGTCTATCATTATTTGGGGAACAACTCCTGAGATGAACTACCACAAGTTAGTTTGGTTTAACCATAATCTTTTTAGAGCTTTATTTATATGATAGCTAGTCATTAAGGGGAGACTTGGGACATTTGATAAGGTTAAAGTATAACTGAGTAACCTAATTGTAGGAATTATAACCAGGAAATTAAAACCATCAACCAACTCTTCTTCAACTATCGCATACTAAAAGAAATTTAAAATTAATTCAATACCAGAGGTACTATCATAGATTATATGGGAACAACTGAATGACTGTGCAGACTCAAATTCCCTAAAAATGTTATCAAAACACCAATCAAACTTTCACTAAGAACTTTTGTCTATACTTTATACAAATAAAGCAATGTTATAATTTTCCATAACTAGAGCTAGAACTACCTTACATGGACTTATAATAAAATAAACTTAATTAGAGAATAAACTGACTCGAATGCGCTTAACCACAACTTGAGTAGAGAGATGACAACCAGATAGGGCCTGTCAGATGTATGAGAATTGAAAGAAAATGGATTGCAAAAATACCCATTAAGATTAGTTTAGTAGAGTACTAGGATAAACTAATTGATGTCACTAGTGTCTATATAGTTCTTAATCTTAGGCCTTGATTGGACATTGTATTACATTTATATTCCTTTTCTTTAACAACGTCTTATGTTTGTATTGGCTTCACCACTTTATTCTTTTTTGGAACAATTAATATTTATTTTTATTTTCCAAGGGAACCATCTGTAGAGAAAAGCTAAAAGTTTCAAATGAAATAAGATTGTAATAAGTGACACTAAATGAGAGAAATGTATGAAGGAGTGATTTGCGATTATCACTAATATTTGTTTGAAGACTAAAGCATGTCATAGTTAAAAGAGGGTTAAAGGAGGAAGGAATGATGACATGTTCATGCTATAGACTATACAACAATAACTTAAAAGCATGAATATGATGTTTGATGACATTAGAGATTGATTAGAGATGTAAGGTAAAGGCATAGCCAATTTCTAAAAGGTAAAGGCATAGAGAATTTGATCTTTCTTACCATGAAATAATCTCGGCCATACAAGCTTCAATGTCTAAATGAATGAGGTAAGATGAGGGCTTAAGTGTTATTTTCATTCTCAATTGGATTATAGTATGATGAGGTGCTATGTGATGTAATACTTATGCATATTAGTTTATAAATATGATGAGGTGCTATGTGATGTGATGGAAGACCATAAAAAGTGGGTTTATAAATAATTAGTTTTTGCAATAAATAATACCTTTCATTTTTATTTATGCCTTATAAGCCACACTAAAGATCAATTAAACTAGTGTATCTATCATTCATATAATATAGTCTAATGAATACAAATATTTTTCTCATAAGGAATATAAATAATGAAAATAACTTTCTTTCTATTATATAATCTACCAAATTGAATGATTAGCTTAAAAAAAGAATTAACTAAACTAAAATAATTAACCTAAAATAACAAACCAAAGTAACAAATGACAATGAAGTAATCATTTAATTAAAAAACCTAGATATAGAATCCCCTTAAAATCTTTTTAACCTTAAATTTATCTTGATTCAATTTTTAACTATTATTTCTTATACCAATATAAATTTCAAAATTATTACCATATTATTTCTTAAGACATACATCTCATATCCTTAATTTGATTTATTGAAATCTCTTTTTATTCAAAACCCTTAAGAATACCTAAACTTCTTGTATAAATTCCGTTATTAGATTTGTTATAGACCAAAAGATTTATATTATCTCATGTACAGGATTCTATATAACTCTTATTATTCATGTCACGATTTTTATTCATACATATGATTTCTTAATCTCCATATATAAAATTTGAAATTGAATCAAAATGTTAGCAAAAGTTAATTCAAACATAACCGTTTTGAGAAAAAAGTAAAACACTAACTTTAAATTTACACGAGCATTTACTTTTTGTGCCAAAAGGTTGTGTTAGTTTTTAAAGAAGCCTCTAAATGCTCTTGTTTACTTTTATGATTTGGCGCTTCTCTACATGCAAACAGTCGCCTTTATTCTCTCTAGCCTCTCATGCTCTGCCTTCTCTCTTCCTTGCGTTTCCCGCTCCTTTTAGCCATTTACCCTTTTACCCTCTGTCCTTTGTTGACTCAGTTGTCCTTGGCTTTTGACCCTAGTCCTTTTCTGTCTTTTCCGGAGTCCCTTTCTGGACCCCGGCGGTCTCCCTAGGGATGGGAGATCCGTCATTGTCGCGAGAGTCTTTTCCCCCTCTGCCGGCGCCGGTGGATGCTGGTAGCCCCTCGGCGCAGCGAGCGGTTGAGGAAGGCGAGATCCGAGCTTCTCCTCCGGTTGGTCGTAGTGCTTGGCGCGATCTGGTGGGAAAACGGCCGAGTGTTGGTAAGCTGCGGTATTATCCGAATGTGTTGCAGGATGGGATAATCTCCCCGCCGGTGGAATTGTTGCAGGCTGGTGCTCGCGCCTGGTCTAATGCACTGGTTGGATTTTTTTGGTCCAAGCGTATAGCTTTCCCTGTGGTTAGTGCGTGGGCTCGTAGTCGGTGGGGGAAGCTGGGTTTTGTAAAAGCAATGCTTCGAGGGGATGGGTCGATTCTCTTCAAATTTTCAGCAAACTCGAATCTTGGGGACATTCTGGAACTAGGGCCCTGGCATGTTGGGGACCAACCCCTGTTTCTCCAGCAGTGGCGTCCAGGTCTGGGAGTTGATAGGGACGCCATCGATGTCATTCCGTTGTGGGTCCATTTTCATGACCTTCCGATGGAGTATTGGACGATTGAAGGCCTGAGCCATTTGGCTAGTGGGTTGGGGAAACCGTTATGTTTGGATGCTCAGACGGCAGCGATGGATCGTATAGGCTATGCTAAAATCTGTATCGAGGTAGCTAAGGACGCTGAGTTGCCTGACAGTGTGTCTATTAAGAGACTGGGTGAGCATGGAGAACTTCTTTCTTCCCGGATTTCGTTGTCCTACCCGTGGAAACCTAGAGGGGGAAGTCGTGTGTGGGTTGCTACGGGGAGGGTGTTTGCTTCTTGTTGGCATGATGATTTGGTTCCGGAATCTAGACCCATGCAGGACCCGGTTCTGCCTCCTGAGAATTCGGATTCGGTCCAAGGTAATAAGAGTCTCCAGTCGAAGGGCCAGGGTGACCCGAGGGATGCTACAGACATCAGGGGGGTAGGCTCAGTTGGAGCCCCTGGGATCAGCCAACAGCCCCTTCAGAATCGGACTTCCTCTCCGGAGGTTGCTGGAGTAGACACTGCTGTTGTAGTTGAGAGGGAGCCGTCGAGGGACGTTCGGTCCTCGCCTACATCCTCTCCAGTGGAGGTGGCTGCGGATTTGCTCAATGAGGTCAGGGGGACACAATTGGCTTTGAGTACTCAGCCAGTGGTCGCTGTTTGTGATGAATCTAGTTCCAGTGTGGGGATTGGGGCTGAAATGGAGGTCGAGTCCAGGGTTCTGAGTCCACCATCTGGTGAGCTGGTTAAGACTACTACTGTTAAGAAAAAACCCAAGAAGAAAAAGCGCAAAGGGGTGATGTCCCCGGAGTGCCTTTTTTAATTATGACGATGTTAGTTTGGAATACGCGGGGGCTTAATGCTCCCCATAAAAAACAGATGGTTAAGCAGCTTGTTGAGGATTCTCATCCTTTTTTGGTAGGTCTTCTCGAAACTAAAATAAAAGATAGTTCGGCTCGTAGAGATGCCGGGTTTTTGGGGCCCCATTGGAGTTACTTCTCCAATCATGCTCATCATTATAACAGGAGAATCTTGTGCTGGTTTAATAAACAGAAAGTGGCAGTGACAGTGCTTAAGATGGGAGATCAGTTCATCCATCTTCAGTGTCAGATTTTTGGCAAGGGACAAATTTTGGTTACTCTGGTGTATGCTTCGAATTTTTCTTTTCAAAGATCAGCCTTATGGAGCGAACTTCAGGAAGCCCAGCGATGTGTAAGTGAGCCGTGGTTAGTAGTTGGAGATTTCAATTGCTGTCATAATTCGTCGGAGGTTGAGGGAGGTGTGGCATTTCACGGGGGAGCAGGTCGCGAACTCCAACACCTTTTTTTGCAGACTGATCTCGTTGATCTTAGAGGTCGGGGGAGGTGGTTTACTTGGGAGAACAAACAGTGAGGCTCCATGTCCATTCGGAAAAAATTGGATCGCGCTTTGGTTAATTAGCATTGGCTTCGGACATTTCCTAACGATTATGTGGTGTTTGGAGAACCTGGGTGTTCGGATCATTCTCCTATCGTTATTCAGCAGCCAAATGAGGTTAGTCGGCCTGGGGCTCCTTTTCGATTCTTTAATGGTTTGCTCCGGTTGGATGGGTTTATGGACATGCTTAGGCTGGTTTGGCGGACTGAAATTCAAGGTTTCAAAGCTTTCCAATTGATGCAAAAGTTGAGGTTAGCCAAAAGCGCCATTAAGGAGTTTAGTATGCAGAGGACTCGGGATATTCACGAGCTAAGTGGTCGGTTGGCTGAAATCCAGCAAAGTTGTTATCTTGCTCCTCAGGATGATCATCTCCGTATTCTAGAAGTGGAGTGCCTTCGTAATTACCAGGAGGCGCTAATGCTTTCTGATTCTATTGCTCGACAAAAATCCCAGCAGACTAGGCTTAAGGAGGGTGATTCCAACACTAAATTTTTTCATGCTGCCATGTTGAGTCGTCGCAACACCAACACCATTACTGAGTTGACTGATGACTCAGGTCACTAGGTGAGAGGGCAGGCAAAAGTTTCTGATCTGGTTAGGGAGTTCTATGTTCAGCTTATGGGTAGTAGTGTGGCCCCGGGCACAGGTTTTGGTGTTCGGGATGTGCTGAATTGTACCCTCAGTAGGGAATGCATGGAGATGCTTTCTGCCCCTTTCACTGCTATCCAAGTGAAGGAGGCTTTATTTCGATTGAATGGTTCTAAAGCACCGGGCCCGGATGGCTTCTCGGTTGGGTTTTTTCAGCACACTTGGTCTATCACGGGACAACTGTTCACAGAGGCGGTGTTAGAATTTTTCTCCTCGGGGACAATGCCGAAGGAAATTAACTCCACCTTTATATGTCTCATCCCTAAGAAGGAACGGCCTGACCGTGTCACCGATTTTCGTCCGATTTCTTGTTGCAATACCGTCTATAAGGTGATCGCTTCTCTCTTGGCAGTGAGGTTGAAAGGAGTTTTGACTGAGATTGTCAATCATGCTCAAGGAGCCTTTCTCCCCTCGCGGAGTATAGGGGAACATATATTGCTGCTGCAGGAACTGATGGGGGATTATAATTCAGGTAAGAAGGTTGATAGTTGTGCTATGAAGATCGATCTATTCAAGGCCTACGACACGATTGGTTGGAGTTATTTATCGGAATGTATGCAAGGGATTGGTCTTCCGCCTCGGTTTTGCAGATGGATTGAGCAGTGTCTCCAAACTCCTTTGATGAGTATTTTGGTAAATGGTATTCCGACCAAGCCTTTTCGGATACTTAGAGGGATTCGTCAAGGGGATCCTTTGTCCCCTTACTTGTTTTCGCTTGCTATGGAAGGACTGTCTAGACTCTTGACTAAATTGACTCAATGTAACGGGCGCTTTAATTATCATCATCGTTGTCGGGAGTTGCAGTTATCTCATCTGTTATATGCAGATGATGTGATTTTGCTTTGTCAGGCTGATGCTTCGGTGATAAGGTGGATGCTTAACTTGATGGATACTTTCTCTAGCTGGTCGGGTATGCACATGAATGTTCAGAAGAGTGGCCTTTATGTGTCTGCTAATGTTGCTAATCGTGGAGATCTCAGTAGTTTGGCGGGACTGCCTCTTCTATCCCATCCGTTCAGGTATTTAGGGGTGCCGATTACTTCAAGTAAACCTAAATATTCGGATTTTGTCCCGTTGTTGGAAAAAATGAGACGTCGCATTAATGCTTGGCAACATCGGTTTTTATCTTTTGCTGCCCGAGTTACCTTAATAGTTGCTGTCTTATCCAGCATGCCTATTCATTGGGCAGCTCATGTTATTATTCCGAAACGTGTTGTTAAAGACATGGATCGCATTTTGAAAGCCTTCCTCTGGACAGGTAAACATGGAAACTGTAAAAGGGCGAAAGTGAGGTGGAGTGATGTTGTTGTACCTAAAAAGCTAGGTGGTCTGGGTATTATTTCTCTTATGCAGATGCAACGCGTGTTGATGTTGAAACGTATCTGGCGGCTTTTTACGGATCGGGAGGCCATGTGGGTGAAATGGGTGCAAACATATCGTCTCCGCGGGAAAAGTTTCTGGCATATCCAGCCGAGGAGTGATCATTCTTGGATATTTAAAGGGTTATTGCAGTATCGCGAGGTAATTTATCCTTTTCTTTTGTGGCAGATTGGGGATGGAGAAGGGTCTAGTTTCTGGTTTGATAATTGGCATCAATTCAGCCCGCTTTGGCTACGAAATGACTTGGCTGGTTTTAAGAATCGTTTTCCTCAAGTAGCGTCAGTAGCATGGGTGGTTCGGTGGAGAGAGAGTATGCCAAACTGCCGTTTCGGTAGTCTCATCGATTCCTACTTGGAGGGGGTTGTGATCAATACTGACCCAGATACTTTGCGTTGGTCTGCTAATCAAGGGGGGGTGTTTACAAACAAATCAGCCCATGCCATTGGTAGAAGTCTAGTGGAGGTTGATTGGGCTGAGGTAGTTTGGCATCAAGTATTATTTCCGCGAGCAGCGTTTATAGTATGGCTGACGATTAAGAATAGACTGCGTACTAAAGATCGATGGTTTGGTAGCTTTGACCCGTTGTGTGTGCTTTGTAACCAGCTCGGTGAATCTCGGGATCATTTGTTTTTTGAATGCATTTACTCCAAAGTTATTTGGAGTCGTATTATTCATCTTCTTGATTTGTTTATGCCCTCTTATGAGTGGAGTGTGATCTTGAGCATTATCACTGGGGAATCTCGTGCTGGTAGGACGGACGGACTCCTAATCCGGACGTCGTTTCAGTTAGCGGTTTATCATCTATGGAGAGAACGGAACCGTCGG
>JANKOD010000001.1:21597772-21608036 GCA_026284645.1 Erythroxylum acuminatum | reverse complement strand
GATCATAAACCCGACCAGGCCACCATGGATGACTTTTAACCTTACCCCATACAAAATCACCCTTAGCAAACTCATGCCTCTCACCTCCCATATCGTCCTCTACATCCATCTCCTTCTTCCCTCCTAAATTCCCAGATTTCTTATCTGCAGCGCCACCTTTTGCATTATTCTTCTCATCTTTCTCTATGGCATCCAAAACAGAACCAAGCTTTCTCAAACCCTTACTCTCCTGCATCTTTAATAAAGAAGACACTCCATTAATCTCAGAATCCTCAAGACCCCCAACTCCATCAAACAAAGGATTAATCTTTCCGTCTTCAGAATCACTCTCACTGAAGTCCTGACTCTTCTTGCGGTCCCTACCACCAACGCTGAAACCTTGTTCTCTCTTTACAGAGGTTCTAACTCCATTTTCTTGGGTATTTCCAGCAGAAGCAGCTCTATAGCCATATTCGATAGTTTTGGCATCTGGGTCTAGGGTTTTAGGCGGTTCTTTTCCAAGATAAGAACTTTTAGGCAGGGCTTTACGTGGGGTTTGAGAAGCTTCCATCTTTTTGTTCACGACCAAACTTTATCAAGCAAACAAATTCAACCTCCCACTTCAAAGCTTCACAACTGAACACACCAACCAAATGACATGAGAAACAAACAAAAGAAACGTGAAAAATCAACACAAGATTATCAATTCCATCTAAGAAAAGAGAAACGAAAATTTTCATTTTTCTTCACCTGCATATACGTAGATTTTTCTTAATATGTACAAGAGGATGGATACTTGAACTAAATTAAAAAGAAAAAAACAGAACGAAAAGAACAAATAGAGAGATAACTAAAAAAAATAATAACTAAAAGCAAAGTACCTGAAACACGAAGAAGATGGAAATGAAATTAGGGTTTCCAATTTTATCAGTCCATTTTTTGCTCAACTCAAAAATCTAAACAAAGAAAGAGTAGAGATAGAGAGACGAAAAGAAATAAAGTAAGAAATAAAAAGTCCAGAAATTGAATTTGAAACTGCTGTCCGTATGCGATATATTGGAAATTGTCGGAACCAAAATATCGTGCTCAAAAAACCGCGAGATGCGAGACTTAAAATTTATTCTGGCGGCAAATTATTTTATTTTCCCTCTTTTTTTTTCTTCTGATGTATGCCATTTATATGTAAATTAATATGCATAATTAAATTTAAAATTGTAATTATTCATATTTATTTAAATTTTAAGCTTTATTAATTTAAATAAAAATTAAAACATAGTGTAAATTATTAATAAAAATTGATATTTTTATATATTAAATTAAAAATTATATAATTTTTGTTTTTAATTTTTTTATGTCGAATATTATTTTCATTTTGAAAATGTTAGCTTTTGCTGTCCGGACAGAAGGGTGTTATTTTCTACTTACTGTCTCCAGAAAATATGGACACGCGCTTTACGGGCATGCTAAGTGGCAAAATTATCAGATTTATTCGTGGACACCTTAAGGCCGCGAGTTGACAAGATTATATACTCTCCGAAGTGGGGAATGAGCTGACTGTCGTAGGAATCAAGTTTAATGGAGGAAAAGGACAAGTTACTTCATCGCTAGATACGTGTCTGAGACGCGGAGCGGAGGAATTTTGGCGCAAAACTATCTTTCGGAACGGCGTCGTAGCGATTGAAATGACTCATCCTGTTTTCTCCGCATATCACATAGAGAGGCGAAATTTAAGTATTTTGAACCATTTTTTAGTCTGCAAATGGGCTTCTTGACCTGAAGAATCCAATTTAAAACGACGTCATTTATTAAAAATATTCCAACCAAATCTTTTTCCACGCTTTTAATATTAAAAAGGGCAAGGAAATAAATTTTATATTTAAAAAATGTTTTCCAGAAAAAAATAGAGAAAGGTATAATAACTAAGCAACATTCTAAACAAATAATAAATATTTTTCATAACATAAAAATTGAAATGAAAAGTTGTCGAGCCACAGAAGAAGATCAAAAAGAGATGCTAATGTAGCCTTTGTGAACCAGATTCATAGTGTCTTCATCTGCAAAGTCTCTTAACACAGGAGGAAAAAAAGTTAAAACAGTTGAATGCTTGATGTAGTGATCAGCAATGATGTCTTTCATTATTGTTGCATCAAAACCTTTCCTGGGTTGGTTGGCTCAGTTACTATGGTATAATCGAAACAGAAATGGGACAAGATCCCCAAAATATCTTTCAGGAATAGTTCAAAGCTGAAAAAGGTTTTTCCCACTTGACCACCAAACCCTTTCCTGGGTTGGGCAATCCAAGACAAGAAAGTTCCACTTTTACACAGAACTAAAGACACTATTGCGAAACAAAGTTTCAAAAAATTTCTACAGCGGGGACTTGCGAAAATTTTCAATAGATTAAACATTTTACCTCACTGTACAATTCCAACAATTAGCCGATCATCAACATACCTTGCCTACTCTTTCTCCCCTGAAATTGCAACTAAACTAGGTAAAGATTCTTCCTCCCCGGACACTGCACTCCGGCTTGGCTCCTCCTGCTTTGGTGATCTTTCGCCTGACACAGAGGTTGAGCAGGGTTTAGGAACTTCATGCAACTCCATCAGATCCATCTCTCCGTCTCTTTCTGGATGCTCGTGCTCTTCATTTCCAGATGCAGAGGCTTCTTTAAGATCCATTTGTGTTGTGACTTCAGCTGGCTGTGTATCAACTTTTTTAGGACCTTTAGGGGCTGCTAGAGTATTTTCCCTCCCATCATGATCCTTGTTCTGAGTACTTGATTGTGCCCACATAAACTGTAAATTATTACCCTCCCAACATTTACCGTTTGCAAATGCCCTCTCAGCTGAAAGGCGAGTAGTGAAAGTCACACGAGCCGATCTACTTCTCAGGCTCTCTGACTCTGACTCATCAATATCATCACAAGGTTCAACATCTTCTAGTTCCACGCTAAATAGCTCGCCATACGAAGAGAAATGTTCCTTCAAGGCAACAATCTGGGAGAAAATAAAAGATCAGTCTACCATAACATGATAAACTGAACCTTGACAACCATGCAACTTAACAAGATACTATAGAAGGACTAAGCCAGTGCACACATCGAATATTTAGTCATAGTTTTGAGAGAGAGAGATAGAGAGTACATACATTTGTTAAACCAGCTGGCAAAGGTGGGAGAATTCTAAAAGTTGTAGGTCGGTTATCCAGCTTGTATCTATTAACCGTAAAAGGATGTCCTGCAGGTGCAAATGAACGAACCGGTTGCTTTGACCCCAGTGATTCCTGTAGTCCCATCGTAGAATTTGCTTGTGGACTAAATAACACAACATTATCTGCTGATTTGTTCCTTTCTAACGAAGACTCAGTATGTGGCAATACTGCAGTAGGAACAGAATCAGAAGACCTCGGAACAGTATCTTTTGCAGAATCAGCAGCATTTCCCAGTTTATGCCTCTTAGCAGCAGGTTCTGCCACTAATTCACCCTTGACTCCTGTAGCCTGCAAAGACCAAAGTCGAGAACAAATTAGGGAAATACGCTTCTACATATGATTCATTTACAGAGAACATGCTAATCCCGATCTTTATTAAAGAGTATGTATAAAAAGGTGCATCATTCTTTCTCGTCCACTATTTCACCCACCAACAGATTACTTCTATGCTGACCAATTTCAGACTGGCATTTGTACCCCGTTAAAGAAAGGAGCAATTAGCTTTCATACTAGGCATGCATCTTTCAATACAGATCATGAATATGCAGATAAACTATTACAGTTTAGCCTTTCATTTTCTTACATAAATCACAAGCAACAAGTATAATCATATATCACTGGGGAATTGTAAGATTACATGAACTGAGAGGTGGTATTACCTGTTTCTCTAGTTTATTCAACTGGCGCCTGAAGTCATTTCGCTTTTGGTCCAACAGCTCTTGTTTCTTACGGAGTTCCTCCTTCAATTGTTCTAAGGTCTCAAGCTTTTTCTGCATGGGAGGAGGAGTTATGGGACCATTTGTCATGACAGGCTTCGAGTGATCAGCTGCAGTAAGAGAAGGATCAGCAGGTGGGGCAGTGGTATTCATGGAAGCAGTAGTTTGTGAATTATCTCTTCCTCTGTTAGTAGAGGGGTGATGTTGAATAGAAGCAGTTCCTAAGCCACGAGGAGGAATAGGTACACTACTGCTACTGCTCACGCCTTCATCGGGTATATTATCCCGATTGGCCCATCGTAACTTGATAAACCGGTTACCCATTACAGCATCAGGTGCCCTCAGAGCAGCTTCTGCTTCTTCCCTTTTAGAAAACTGAACAAAAGCTCGTTCGCTATTCAGAGGAATATAGATATCAATTACCTCACCAAATTTTTGAAAATGAGAAAGAAGACTCTCCCTTCTGTTGCTTTTCTGTGGAATAGCATTGACAAAAAGAGTACGCAGTGCTTTTTGAGGTGGCCTATGCATATAATGCAAGCTTTCATTTGGTTTCTTGGCAGATAAATCCATATATTTTTGGCCACCATCCTTGGTAATAATCCGTTTTCCTATCCAAGAAATACCTGATCCATCTTGATCTTCTTTCGGTCCATTCTCCATACAAGAGGTGCTTACTGTTGGATCAGTTTTGTCTTTCACACCTAACCTATTTTTTGAACTGCCGATTCTACCCCAGACAGTTGAACTTGTATGTGAACCAACATCGTTTCTAGTGTTTTTAGCAGGGAAGTCACCATCAACACCATCATATTCCTTGAAATTATGACGACCAGAAGGATCAACACCCATCAAGGCTCCAGTGTTATCATTTTTGGGTGAATGTGGTGGTAAGACTGGACTTGATGTTTCAGGGATACTTTTATTCCATAGAGGTTGATCTGGATCATACAATTCTGCACCACCCAAGCTAGCAGAAGTGGAATATGCATCATTCAAAGACACAGTCTCATCACCAATTCCAGACTTGCTGATTTTGCTTTGCACTCCTTTGCTGTTCATCATTGTGGTTGAAGAAGTACCAACAGTGGGCAGAGCCCCTGGTCCAGTAGAAATTCCAAGTAGATGTCCACTTGGAAGAGAAACAGGAAGATTGAACTGAGAAAGGCTCTGCAAATTGGCATAAAGAACAAATTAATAGTGGTAAAGTGAATATGTTCTCAAATCAAGAACATACTCCTAAAGTAATAATATCGCATATCAAACTCAGGAAGTTCCCGGTACAGCAAGTTCACTATGTCAATTCAACCAATGAGACTAAGCAGAAAGTTAACAATGTTAAAACACTGCACTCCCTGCATGCCGGCAACAATTTTACAGCATCAGGAACTGTCCAGGAACGGCAACACATTAAACATCTTACTTTGGTCCCCTATGAAAATTGATCTGACAATTGACTCCACCATTCAGGGATCCCCTCAAAACTTAGATAAATCCCCTCAAAACTTAAATAAAGGTAAATATAATCTCTACATAAAAACTATCATCAACTACCTTACCGACAATAACAGTGACTTAGAGGCACCCACAGTAAGTACAACAACAAAAACAGAACCGTGCAGAGCATAATCAATTGAAAGGGGGAAAAAAACAACAGAAATTAATTGTTATGTTTCGTATCCATTCAAGAATATTTAAGAATACTGAAAATACCAACTAAAAAATGAACTGGACAATGGACACCCTAGCTTCATCACTATATGTTCTTGATAGCCAAATAGAAACAGTATATATTTCTCAGAGGATCTAGGAAGGCAAATCAAATTTTCAAGGGCATATGACATGTATTAGACTTGAAGTGGACATTGGGACCACAAAAGAGCCAGCCAAACCCATAAAAATTGCATACATCAGTACTACCCAGAACAGAGTGCATAATAAAAAGTGACCGAATCCATTCAATTTATAAAATGTATAACTAATTCTTAATTTTTCAAGGAAAGCTTTTCAATTTGAATAGAAATGAAAATATAATGAAAAATATCAATGAAAAATGCCTATTTTTGCACACCTGAACATCGTCAACAACAATGCGATTGATACCATGCTCCATTGGGCACATGTCACCTCTGAGACAAAAACCACGCTCCTCAAAGTCTCTGCACCTTTGACGAGGAATGCCGATATTCAATGAAGGAGTTACAGCTGGCCTGAAAGGCAAAGTAATAGGATGAAGAGCGTCAATGGCACCATTTGGCATTCCTGGAATCAATCCAAATGCATTCCAGGAAGCAGTCTGTGTATTTGAAACACTTGGCAAACCCCTTCCTGAAAAGAGACCTGAACTGATGGGCCCCTGCTGAACCATTTGAGAAGCAATATCAACTGAGTTGAACCTACTATCGCGTTGGTTCCAAATACCAGAGTCCCTTCCTCTTCCCCTAACAGGACCAGGATCTCCAAAGAACATCTGACTTGGATTGATTCTGTGATTCAATTCCTGAGGCATTCGAGACAGGGATCCAGGGCCAGAGCGTCTTTTATCAAACTTTGTGGCGTATTTCTCTATAGGACCAAGGTTATAATTTCTCCAGGTTTCACTAGCTTGAGAGTCATTTTCCTGGAAAGGATGACCAATTTCAAATTGTTTGTTGTGCCTCCTGTATGGCCTTGTAAAAGTTGATTCAAAAGAATCTTTCTCTAGTGATTGAGAAGTCTCTCGTCTCCGATGCTTGTGGTTACGATCATCATCATCCTCATCACTAACTTCCTCCTCCTCAGGATCACTAGTGCAATCAGACGAAGAAAGGCCCTCTAGCTTTGGAGGTGAACCTTTCAGCTCCATTAGATAGCACCGAAAATTAAAGCGTTATTTTATAGCATTACAGTACCAAAGCTGATATGGAAATGAGGCTGCGTACTCTTCAGAAACTTAATAAGAATCTGAAATCAGGAAAAAGAAAATAAGTGAATTAACATAAAAACAATGGTCTAAGTTCTTATTATAAACAAAAAAGGCAAAAAGTTGTAGCAAACTCATTGCATTGTCCTGCTTCCATCAGGATAATGATTCAGAAGAACATTCAAAGAGGTAAATTTCAAATAATATCATTACATAGCACCAAAAAGAGACACATGTAGAATCATCGTATGTATTCAACATAGCACTAAGCTGAGAGACATCAATGATAATGATAGGGAGTAAATCCAAAATGCTTTTGATGCTTGTATTCAACATAGCACTAAGCTGAGACACATCAATGACAATGATAGGGAGTAAATCCAAAATGCTTTTGATGCTTGAGCAAAATAACAAATACACTTCACATCCAACAGTTGTTGCTTAGAGGATGTTCGCAAGTTGTCACAAGTCTTCTTGCACAACTTAAGCAACAATTGCAGATCATCAGAGTTCGAGCCCACAGTGACGGCTGACATCAATGATGTTAACTAGAACTGGAATATTATACAACTCCTTTTATGAATGATTATCAGCATGTCTACTGTTTTTCCTCCTTTTATTACCCTCACTTTTGTCTTTGACATCATTAAAACTATAGCTCAGCTAGTTTCAGAAATAACTTACGCAGGCAACACACTATCTTGTAGAATGGTGTTGAAAACTATGGAGTATATGAAAAAAAGAGTCTTCAATATTGGAAACTTTCAGCTGCTAATGCTTTGTACCAATCTTTCCTATATGAAAAGCATTTACAAACTTAGCACATCGCATATAATTAGCTGCAGGGGTACTTATGCATTATACACAAGAATTACTTAAATAAGCACCAATATATAAGAGGAAATTAGCAAACTTTACGCTATTATGCCTAAAACAAGAGCTAGGCGAAGGACCAGCCATCAGCTAGTCCCAAGCTTGAGCAGCCCCCCGATGAAAAATTGATGCAAAAGAGTTTATATATGTAGTATACCAAATTTATGATGCCAAAACCGATTCACTTATTATCTGTCCTTTTCCTTTTTTGAAAATATTAATAAAAAGAAAAAAGGGCATATATGCCATAATCTAGGATGCACGTGCATATGCATCTTCAAAGTACCCAGCCATTCTCTGAACATTGAAAACAAGAATTTTTAAGAGCTTCACATTACTCTAAAAACTTGTTACCACCAATTCGTGCTTCGAGTGCTTAGATGGATAATTAAATGCTAATATATTTAATGAAAGACAGTGAAGTTTTACTTGATCAATTAACTACATTTACGAATATAAGTTCCTACCTAAAAAGTGCACGCTAAAACTCCTAAAAAGTTTAAATAAAAAAAGTAATGTATATAATGTTAATTTCAAAAGGAAACATGCAAATGGCAGACTGAATGCACCATGCATTCTGCATGTGATTCTATTGCTGAGCCTCTCAAAATTACTACTTTAAGTATCACAATTTCCTAAATTATCCATCAAATATCTAAGCTACTGATGACAAGAAAATGCCATAGGAAATTCCCATCACTAGCCATCTCTTCTTCGAAAGACTATGTCATGTATTAATAATTTACCACATAATCAAAGTGGCTTCTCTCAAAATTTTTGAATTTATATCATGATAAGATGTGAGAAACAAAAGAATAATCTATTGACCAAATACCTTTGGCAAGCAATAGATAAACTATGTGTAACCTTGGTTTCAACTGACTTCAAAAATAACAACAAAAGTAAATGGGCAAGCACAATAAAACGACTGATCTCTTTAGAGAATAGTAGATAAAGGTGGTCCTAAAACTACGATTAAATATTTGCACTTCGTGACCCACTACAAGTTCAAGTAGAATCTGACAAGAAATAACCTGAATTGTACAAATGTACTAGCCATTAGCTCGTTCTCAATGTACTAGTTTAAACGTAACCACATAACAACCTTTACGGGATCTATTATCTAGACACGTGGGTTATGATTTCCTTTACATGATACAGTCTCAGCATAATAAATTCAGTTGTTGACCACCATTACGATGCATATCATGAGATAAAACGTCACAGGTCTTATGGTGTGACAGTTATACCCATCTCAACTCAAGTTGATTCTCATATACAAACACACATATGTATATACCCTAGTTTAGCTACATCAAAGTTTCAACTCAAAAGTGGGATTCCAGTTCTTGAAATGACAGAGAAAAAAATTACACCACAACCACAATCCACTCAACATGCTTTATACGGAGAAAAATTTTCAAATGGAAACCGTACTGGAAAGTACCTGAACGATTAAGCTGAATATAACACAGGATTCCAAGGGGGAAAAAAAAGAACAGAATTAGACAGACACAAGCTCTGGAAACAAAACCCTAACCGAAAAAGGAAGAAACGTGAAGACAAGCAAGCTTTGAGAACAATTGCTGAATACGTGCATTCATTATCTATATACCAATACAAGGATTATTGTTCTACAGATAATAAAAGTCTACAAACCCAATCGATATGAAACGAACTAAAATCACGAAAAAATAACAAGAAAACAACAAACTTCAATTCGAAGCCGTATTCAGAGATTAAGACAAATAAACGAAAAAACGAAAACAAAATTAAAGAACCTTCTAGAAGAAATCGCGAGGAGCAGTGACTCAAGGTTTCATCCGATAAAAAAGAGGCGAAGGTTATACCGCCGCAACCGAGGAAGGGTATTAGGAGAGGTGGAGGCGGGGGGGCAGGATCGTAATAAATTGGTAATCGAGGGCTGAAAATATAAGAAGGAGAAGGAGGAGGAGAGAAATAAAGAGATAGAGAGGATGGGGGTTTGGGAGTGTGAGTTAGGATCGTAATAAACTGGTAATCGAGGGCTGAAAATACATGAAGAAGGAGAAGGGGAGAGAGAGGGAGCTTGAAGCTGTTGAAACTTGGAAGGAAACAAAGCACAGGGAGGATTTTGGTACCTTAGAAGATTACACACACACACGTTTATATATATGTATAAATAAATAAATGTGAAGACCAAAACGAAAATGTGGAATTGCGTTTTTAGCCCCTTACATTTCTTCAAATTGTAGGTTTAAGGACAATAGGTTTGGACTACTTTTATTTCTGAAAAAATAAAAGAAACTTCATTAAGAAGCACATTATCAGCTAAGGCTGAAGAAATACAGGAAAATTAATATTTACTTTTGTCATAATAAATATTAAATATTCAAGTGTATGATTATGAACAAAATTAGAGAGACGTCCCTAATCATGTGATAAGAATCGTTTATTTTTATTTTTATTTTTTAATTTTAAATCTAATAAAAAAAATTTTTGTTTAATTTTTAGTTCAGATTTATTTCACTTTTCAATATTTTGTTTGAATTTTTGTTTTCTCTTTTTTATTTTGATTTCTTGATTTTCAAAAGTTATTTTT
>JANKOD010000001.1:21578275-21591209 GCA_026284645.1 Erythroxylum acuminatum | reverse complement strand
ACCCAAATAAAACATTTAACATCACTAATTCCTCATTTAATAATTCTGACGTCCAATGAAAGTTCGGGGTCCAACAGCGTGATTGTGATCCTAAACAACTTTCTTGGTTTATTCTTTTCCCGTTATCTAGGTTGCTCGAGACAAGTTCTTCGTGAGATCTGGTAGGTAAATTTGAAACCTTGCATATCAGATTTAGTTTTGGTTAATTCGAATCTACCATCTTCTTGTTTCCTTGAATCTGAACTTTTCTATCTTTCAATTATGTGGGAGCGCATTACCTACTGTCTTTTACTTAGTCAAACCTCAAGAGTTGAGTCAGGCCTGGGACCCCAACAATAGGGGTTGAATCGAGCTCGAACCCGGACCCTTCCAATTGCCAACTCTAAATATACTTCGAGCTTAGGCTTAAGCTAGATCCGAAATTTTATATTCAAATTTGGGTTTGGTCTTAAGCGTAATTAGTCTTGAGGTTCTATATTTGAATCCAAGTCTAATTAGGCTCGAGTAACCCTAAGTTCGATCGAATCCAATTAGATTTATTAGTTTTAGTTTTTAAATTTTTGAAAAGATATCATTTTATCTAAAACGACATCATTTTTTCTGACTTTTGAACTTCAAACTAAACCCAATCTAAGGTTAAACTCGATTCAAACTTTAGTTAAATTGGATTGAATAAAGTCGAGTTAAGCCCGAAATTAATCATCAAGCCTTTAAGCAAGTTCATTTATAAGAAATGCTACTAATTTCGATTAAATTAGTTAATTTAATCAGATAATAATATATTCAATTTAACCATATAATAATATATTCAATGATTTTATTGTAATTGCGTTAATTAAATTGAAGTTTTTTTTTGAAGAATGTAAAGATAAATCTAACAACTTTAATTTAAGATTTTTATAATTATAAAACTATTTGCGATTAGGCTTAAATATGATAAAAAGAAAAAATATTTAGCTCATAAATAATAAATTAAATTTGATTTAATTGAGTTCGTATTTAAAATTACTACAAATAATAAAACTTTCAAAGTAAGTTAATTATAATAGATTCATTAAATTAAATCAAAATTAATATATCAAATTATGTTTAATAGAAATTAGCTTTAAGTTTCGGACTTAAATTCTAATTAAAAAAATATCGCACTTGGCATCATTTGTTGTTACTCCTAATTAGACCAGTCTTAAGGAGTTTTATGTTTTATTTAAGAATGTTAATAGACTGTGTTGCACCGCTTTTGGGCTAGGCTGGGCCGACCTGACCACGGGCTAGGGTGGCCCATGGCCCTGCCTGACTACAGGTTAACCGGCCCATGGCTTCACGGGCTACAGGCCATGGGTAGGTCGGATCAACCTAGCTCATTGTATATTTTTGAAAAAATGTCAAAAACAATGTTGGTTTTGAAATAACGGTCAAGCTACAACCGGGTCAGGCAAAAAGATGTTTTTTGAGGTAACGGTTGGACCTGTCCGTGGCCGGGCCAAATTTGACGTCCCTATAATTTTCTCCCTATTTTATATACAATTGTTGCCTAGTTCTAACGAACAAGCTTGGTTATGGATATTGAAGTTTTTTTTTTTTTGGGTTATTACTAAAAGTATTAAGCTTATGCACATGTAAGCTTACATATTCCATATGATAAATTGCGAGCAGGAATATGATAAATTGCGAGCAGAAGCTTAAACTGTTTGTATAAAAGTCAAAAAGTGTATTTTAAACCTCGTTATATACAATAAAATATAACTTTAATCTTAATATTTAGAATCATTCAGATTGAACCTAAAATTTGCAAATCATTTAGTACAGTTCTTAAATAAACAAAAAAATTGACGTAATATTATTTTTATATTTTTAAAATACAAAGCCCGTTTATTGTCACATATTTTAACTCTAATGGGGCCCACTTTTTGTTAAAAGAATAAAAATAATGCTACAACGAGTAATTAATCTTATTAAAAAAAATTACTTAAGCTCTGCTTTGAAAATATTGATAGATCAATTTGAACACTTCAAAATATTACGATATACTATGTATTCTGTTGTAAATGATGACGTTAAAATGCACTTTTAATCTTTTTCATATATAATTAAAGTTTGAATTTAATTTAAATTAAATTAAACTAAAATGTTTAATTTCGAATTACTAAATTTGTACTATCTTTTTATAAGTGATGTTAGCAAATTTTGCTTAATGTGGCCTGAAATCAACAAGATTAACTCGACATGATCGAGTTTTTGATCTGTTCGATCTTTTTTCCAATTTTTAGGCTTCAAACCAAACTCAAAACTTAGTTTGAGATTGATCCGACTTCAGACGGATTTCCCATCATAAATTCGATCAATGTTCAATCAATTCTATCTGACTTGCAAGTTGATCGAGTTTTTAATCGCTTTGATCTTTTTTTTTCCAATTTTTAGGCTTTAAACCAAACTCAAACTTAGGGGCGCTTGGTGCACAGAAGGAAACGAGAATAAGAATAAGAATGAATATAGTAAGGAATGAGAATAAGAATAGAAATGAATATAGTAAGGAATGAGAATGGAGTATAGCCAACAATGAATCTCATTCCTTTAGTAATCTACAGGTATGGAGTATTGCTGAAAATGGGGAATGAAAGTGTTACCCCTGTTAATACCAAACAGGAGTTTTCATTCCATACCCATAGATTTTTCCCTATTACCTTCAAACAAGCACCCTTGGAGATTGACCCCACTTCAGACAGACTTCCCATCATAAATTCGGATCGATGTTCAATCAATTCGATCTGACTTGTCGACCTCATGTTGAGTTGGATTAAACTCCAAAATCCTATCGGAGCGTTTACTTTAGTTTCATTCCCCTGTGCTCCACATCTAAAGCTACCAACTTTCGTTTCTATATATAAGTAGCCGTTGGCACTTGGCAGAGCTCTAGACAAGTAATGGCTTGGGTTTGGAGATGAACTGTGTAAACTTCGCAAAAAAGGTCCAACTCAACCTGGTTTAACATGAAGTTAATGTGTTTAGTTTTTTTATTTAATTTTTGGGCTTTTAACTAGGCTCAGACTCTCGGATTGTCCTATTTGGACCAACCAAAATCTCATATTTTTTACATGAAATAATGTTGCCTAGGATAAAATGATGTCGTTTTAAAATTTTTAAATTAAAAATAAATTTAATTGAGCTTAATTAGGCTTTGAACTGCTTAAGTCTAATTAGGCGTGAGTTTAGGCTTAGGTAGCCTCGACCTAACCTGAAGCTCAAAATTGTCTAATTGGAATCGAGTTCTGACTTAAGTGGTCTATCATGAATAGATCTTTGCTCACTCATATCAAGCCCAAATGACTCTTGACTTGGAGTTATGATATTTTTAATGTGGCATCAATTGATGGACTTAAAGCCAATATTGTGAATATTTATCTGATATTAATATTAAATTTGATTCTGGTATAGTACTGTACTATCATCATTATCAACACCAGTTGAAATTCTGCTGAGTCGTGAGTTTTGAGAGGTCTAATAATAGTACATGACCTTACTTTACATAGTAGAGAGGTTGTTTCCGATATATTCACATGCAATGATATAGTACTGCATTGATACAAGTAAATATTAGGTACCGGTAATTTTTAAAAATGATAAAATAGTCTCGAAATCTTTTTACAATTACCAAACAGTCTCCTTAATATATTACGCTCTATAATTTTTAAGTTTACATCACCATTATCATCAAAAATTATAATAATAGAAACTATGCATTGCAATTAATATTACTTTTCATATATTTCAAATATAAATAATAACCATAATTAATATAAAAAATTGTTTAATAATCATACAAATATAAAATAAAGGAAATACAAAGTACTTAAAATGTTACAATTTCATCATACAATAAAGAATAATTACATCAAATAAAAAGAATAATAAAGCTACACGACTCAATAAGTATTACAACAAGAGTTTGTGTCAAGGAACATAATCAACCAGAAGCAAAATCTTAAACGAAAACATTTACGGTTAAAAGTTTTATAGTTATATTGCATATACATAATTGAACATGTGCATCAAATATAAATGAAATTAAACAGAAGAATAAATAAAAACTTGAAACTTAATCAAATCAAATATCCGCTCAAATTGTAATAACTTTAATTCTCATTTGATATAAAATCTTTATCATTAAGAGGACCTCATCTTCACTATCACTGAAGTTAATTATAGTAAATGACATGTCAATACTTTCTTATCTTAGATTATATTCCTAGTCACTCTCATATATCAAACTCGATTCCTCGTAAACCTAATATGCTAGAAGATTGACATGGTTAAGACAAACTGGATCTACATAATAATTTGTCCAATTTAGAGTCCTAATAAGAAAATGAAATTATTAAAAAATTAAAATAAATTATATTCAATTTAATAATGATAATAATATCATTTCTCGAAACTTCAAATTGTATCAAATAAAGCCCAAGTCGTTAAATCTTGTATGTTGCAATATATTTCTTTTCTTTGGCATGTATGAATTCAATATGCTATAATTCATTTAGCACTTTGTTGCACTCACATGTTACTCAAAATTTGAATTGCAAATATTTGCAATTATAAAACACCGCTTCTGAATTGGTCTCATAAAGCAACTATATCCATATATACACGTCTAGATTAAGTTTGTTTCATTGACAGATAGCATTGTGGATTCTAAAATCATCAAAAACATCTTTATAGACTTTCATTTGTGAGTTTAAGAGATCTTATATCATCTCACAGGCAACAATTATTGTATGAGTTAATAGCATTCAACTATTAACTTCAACACTGCGATTCAAAAATGCTCCAACTATAAAATATGAAGAGTAAAGTTGTCTTTCTTATCTCTCATAGAAGACTGCAAGATAAAGTGTGGATAAAGAAGACTTATTTTTCATATCAGTCTTGATTACTTCCTTCGCTATCTCTATGGCAACAAAAAAATAGCTCATTGTTGTCTTCTTGTCACTATTAATTAGACGAAGTATCTTTACCAAAAGCTCACAACTCGAATGATAAATTGATATTGAAACCAAATTTATGATCTTCAATTATATTTCTAAAAACCTCTAATTCGGTATTAGACCTAAAATATGTTTAGATACAACCTAAGTATCACTTGTAAATATTTTCCTCATTTTTTTCTTTATCATAACAAAATAATGAAGTGATAAAAAATTAATCTCAAATCTTGTAATAAAAATACGACACAAAATTTTACTATTGATGTGAAAATTTAATTGTCTGTATCAGATAGAACTTTTATTCTTTACTGCATGGTAACACTAATGTCAACTTTAACTTCTCAAACTCAAAAAGAAAATACCAAACTCTTAAGTAACGAGCCATAATCATTTCCATAAGATCTTTACATAACCAGAATCTTATTTTACATAAACAGAATCTTTGTAGGATAATATTAAGCAAGATTCAGGCAGGTTTCCTGTGGATTGAAACAAATAATCGTCGTGACTAGATGCAATATCAAGTATATGATTCCATGGAGTCTTAACCCTTTCTTCTTATTCAAGCAGGTGGTATTCTTCAGCAGCCAAACTATGGTCTTTTGAAGGACCACAGAACATGCCACCCCATTGAGGGAAGTAGATGAAAGTGACTGGGATAGTACATAAGACGATCATGACTCCCATAAGCGAAATGCTTGCTTGCCTCGAGAATGTAGACCCAGAAAATAGCAACAGCTGAGTAACCACAGCTCCCACCGTGCCTCCACTTCCTGTCATTCCGGCTATCACTCCAAGTGACCTGCAACGAATAGCAACTCATACTTTACATGCTCATCCTCTTATGACTTGGAAATTTGCATGTGCCTCATCTGAAATTATCATATAAAATTCAATTTAATTGTCTGAACTATTGGTTTAATTTAATTCTCATTCGTTAACTTTTAACCTCATTGAAACAAAATTTGTCCTCTTAAATGCCATTGCCAAGCCAAATGTCTTCATCAGATAACTACAGACCCACTCGATGATTGACACAACACTACACGACGGTCACAAGGAGCTTAAAGAAGAAACTACTTAACCTTTTCGAAACGAAAGGGACAACTCCAAACGTCAGGCCTGAAGCGGCTTGAACAAACACTGAGAATGCACACATCAGCGCTATTGAACTCCACAACGACTTTACACGTCCAAGTAGCACACACAACAGCCCGGCAACCGTCTGCACCACCCACAACCCCCACAGCCTTCCTCTGATCCCAAACCTTCTAGACAATTCATCGGATAATACTCCACCCATTGGCCTGGAAAAACAATTCGCCATCCCAAAACTCGCTGCTATCATACCTGCAACTTGAAGATTCACCCCAAACCTATCGTAGAAGTACTCAGCGATTATGTTATCAGTTGTTAACTCCGAACCAAATGAATACCCATATAATAATCCTAGAATCCACCCTCTGTAATTCCCTAATCCATTAAGAAGAACTTGAAAGAAGTTGTTGTCTTCCTTCTTCTTCATGGACTCCCTCTTGTAGTCTCTATAGTTCCCATTCGGCAAGTCTTGGCTGTATACAAGAACTAATATCGCTGTCACAGTTTGGAAGACCGCAGGCACAATAAAAGAGACCCTCCAAGCAGTGTTCAAAGGGACGTTTAGAGATAGTACGAGTTCATATATCTGAGGCATGACCAACTGTGCCACACCGGAACCAACATTCGCCCAACCGGCGGCGATACCGTTTGCGAGCCCGACGACACATCCCGAGAACATTGAACTCATCCAGAACTGGTTGGCTACAAAGTTGGCCAACGAAAAACCGAACAAGAAGCGAATAAGGATAAAAGAAGCAGCAGAGTTGACAAAAGCAGTGCACAAGATGACCGGAGCTGTAACGAGAGAGAGCGTGGCGGAGGCGAGACGTGGACCGACAACGTCGCATATAGGTCCCATGGCGAGACGGGAAAAGATGGAGCCAGCAAAAGAGGCGATGCCGGCGTAGCCTACATCAGCTTCGGTGAGGTGCAGGTCACGACGGATGACGGCCAAAAGTGGAGGGATCGAGAAGGTGGAGAAGAAGCACGAGAAGAGAGAGAGCCATGCAAGGTGGAAAGCACGCATGTGCGGCGGAGACAGTGAGAATGGCCGGAATACGATGGCTTTGTCGTCAGCGTCCACCGGAAGAGTGAAAGACGATTGCTTTAGTGAGTTGGGTGATTGCATGATAACCACGTTTCAAGGAAATGGAGTGGACAAGAAGAGGGAGTAATTTTGGCTTGAGTTGAGTAGTATGAACAAATTTAAATGTATTCTTTATAAAATATATCTTACAAATGAAAATAAAAAATCAATAAATAAATTTTTTTATCATTCTAATTTTTCTAATAATTTATTTTAATTATACTAAATATGACCAGACAACATATAATTTTAAATTTTTAAAATTTAATTAACAAATTTGTTTATCCAACTAAACGTTTAAATGAGAAATAACTGTCAATTAATTATACAAAATATATTCAGAATTTTTTATTTCTAGTATTAGAACTTATTTGGAAATAGTTTCTCAACTAGTTAAGGATAAAACTACGTATTACTAAACCTTCTCAAACTTCACATTTCAGTAAAATTTTTAGTGGTAATGTTGTTGTGTACTATTTAACCTTCTCAAATTGTACGTATTAACGAAATTTTTATCGGGTATTGTTAGTTTTGTTGATAACTCAAGGAGTGTAGTTGAGTGGTAGAGACTTATCCATCTTTAACCAAAAGTTAGGGGTTCGATCCTTAACTTTGGGTATGGAGCAGCCTTAAATCCTTGAGCTAGCTGTCCCACTCTATGAGATGCCTACAAAAGGGGATTAGTCACTGGATCTGCCGATAGATACCCTGATCTAAGACAAAAAAATATACGATAAAACATGACAAAAAAATCTGTGGTCTTGGTTCATAAACGATGAAAGAAACGTTTTGTGCACTATCACTTTAATTCCAACGACCAAAAGTATGACATATCATGGAGACTCTAAAGGCACAATTGCTTATTTATAAAGAAATAATTATAATCAACCGTACAAGTGAAATTATTTTAATTTGAAATATATAAAAATAAAGCGAATTGTATATATAAATAGAATGCCTAATTTATTATCTTAAAAACTTTAAATTAATATTTAATGTAGTATATAAATTCATTTTTAAATTCTTTCAAATTTTTATTATGTATAAAAATATGATTAATAATTTACTGACACAAATTCTATAAATATTTTTAAAATAAAAGATTTAGACTTCTAATTGTAATTTAAAACACTTTCAAAACCTGTTAAATATTTAAGATTATATAAGAAGTTCTCATAATTTTTATTTTTAAAAAATTGTTTTCTTATATTTCGTTTAAAAAGGTATACCGTATACCTAAGATAAATATTATATATGAATTAATTAAATATTAGTGTAACGATTCAATCTAACTCTTAAAATAGAATCCAATTGATTAAATTTGAAATAGATTGATAAATTATTATAATTATCTTAAATTATTAATTTAAATTGATCTCAATTTATTATAATCACATATATTAATCAAATTGAGCTACGTATCAATAAAATTTGATTGATCTATATATAATATTCCTCCCGAATATATTTTATCGTTATTTTTTAATTAAAATATAAAAGAAGAAATTTTTAGCAAATTAAAAATTAAGAATATTTTTTGAAAATTTTTACAAATTTAGAGATTTTTTAGAAAAATTTAAACCCAAAATTTTATTATCCACATTATCATCGGTGGACCACCTCCTAAGGGGGCAGAAGCACAATTTTGGTGCCTGGTTGGCTTCAGCCTACAGGAACTTGTGTACGGTCGTTTTTTAGAAACTTGTTGTGTACATGTCGCCCTAAATTGACTTATTACCATCCACAAGAAACGAATCAAACGTGTATGTCACTGACCAAGACTTGGGGCAATAAGACAGTGAGTTTGATAGGTGTTGGTGTGAAACTGAAAACAGAAGGTAAAGATTCAAAGATAAGTGAGAAAGTGGAGGCTTCTTCTCCAAATTATCTTTCCTCTTTCTTGAAAGACATGACTCACCAAAGTTCTATCTACCGTTAGCAATGAATCGGATTGATTATAATCGAATTTTGTAGGAACAAACTTCTGTCTAAAGTTTTTAAAATAATATTGACTTTCATCTTAAGTTCGATTTTTTTATTTTTTAAAATTTTGTAAACTCTGAATCAAATTTAAATTAAATTGAACATTCTAAATTTGAAATCTAAATTTAAAGTTTAAATTAATCGAATATTAAATCACAACTATTATAATTAAAATGTATAATTTTAGATAGTTTTCTAAAAAAATTGTGACTCATTGAACAACAACAACGACAACCACAACATCAGTGAGAGTCTTGCTTAAATGTGAGGTATGAAAAGGTTAAGTAGTACGCAACTTTACTCGTACCTAGTAGAAATGTTGTTTCTGATAGACCCACATGTAATGCAAAATAATGATAATACAAAATAAAATAAAAATAAAAATATAATATATGATGCACTATATAATATAGTACATCAAAAACATAAAAAAGATTAACAATAAAAGATAAAATAAGTAAATAAATACACAAGTTAGAAAAAAATTACAAGAATAAATCAAACCAATCATTATAAGGAAATAATTAGACTAAGTAAGAAATTGTTTAGGGTAAATAACTAGGAGTGAAGTACTACAAAATTAAAAAATTAAGGCTAATTATAAAATGAAAGACTCGAAGGAAAATATTTAAAAGACATAAGAGAACGAGAAAGATTATTTTATGCGAGATTCTTTATTCATATCCTAGTACGCTAATGTTTTTTTATTGTGGGTCACCTCCTTGGTAAGTTCCAATAGATTCTTGATCACTTCTCCTCGATTCTTCTCAGGTTTTTCTTTTTTCCTCTTCCAATCTCTAAGTACTATTTTCTTGCATCTTCTTACTACAAAGCGTCATACTGTCTCTTTTTAATATGTCTAAACCACCTAAACCTTGTTTTTTTTATATATTTTTCATGAATACCGGCCACCTTTAATTTGTCTCTTACAAATACATTCTTACCTTATCTCTTATAGTAAGATTACACATTCAACGGAGCATCCTCATATTTGTCCCCAATAGCTTATGACTATGCACTTGTTTGATGAGCCAACACTTCGTCCCATATAACATGGCCAGCTGAATCGCTAAATGATATAATTTACTAATGAGCTTGAGTAGTATCTTCTTATCACATAAAACTTCTGATGCACTTATCCGTTTAAGTCACCTAATCTGCTACGATGGACTATATCTTCATGGATCTCTTCATTACTTTGGATGATACACCATAAATACTTAAAACACTCTTTTTGTGGTATAACTTTTGAACCAATCTTTAAGTCTACATCGGAAGCTATCCTATGACCTAAAAAGTTGCACTTTAAGTACTAAGTCTTAGTCCTACTCACTTTAACACCTTTTGACTTTAACGTATTCCTCCAATGTTCTTGCTTGACATTGATACCCTTTTTTGTCTCTTCTACTACGACAATATTGTCAGCAAATAATATACACCAAAGCACATCCTCTTAAATATTCTTGATGAGCTCATCTATCACTATTACAAACAAAAAAGGACTTAATGAGGAGCCTTAGTGTAGCCCAATTTTGATAGAAAAGTTTTTGTATCTCTTCCAATCATCTTTACTCTAATCCTTACCGCTTTATATATATCCCTAATAACTCGTATATAGGTTAAAAAATCCCTTAATCTCTAAACACTTCCACATGATTTCTTTAAGTACATGTAATTTTTTTTACAAACTCCAGTGCATAAAGCTTCCGTTTTGAGAGGTTTGGGGGAGGGTCTTCAATTGTACACAACCTTCTTTTTACATTTTACAAAGAGGTTATTTCCATGGATCAAACTTGTGACTTACCAATTGTTCTAATAGTCACCCTTTAAATCAATAAGAACTAAGTGTAGATTACTCTGTCTTTCCGTGTAATATTTCATTAATCTTCTTAGGAGATGTAAAGCTTTTGTCGTGGACCTTCCCGACATGAAGCCAAATTGGTTCTCCAAGATAGGAGCATCCTTTTTGACTCTCTTCTCAATTACCTTCTCCCACAAATTCATAGTGTGACTAAGTAGTTTGATACCTCTATAGTTGTTACAATTTTGGATGTCTCATTTGTTTTTCTATAGAGGAATTAACATAATAAGTCTCCACTTATCTGACATTTTGGCGGACTTAAGGATCACATTAAAAAGCTTGGCTTGCCAAGTAAGACCCTCTCCACTTAGGCTCTTCCATACCTCAATGGGTCTCTCATCAGACCCTACTACACTTCCGCTCTTTATCTCCCTCAAAACTTTTTTAATTTCTTCTCTTATAGTCTACCTACAATGAGTCAAGTTACAAAACCTCTTAGACATGCTAAGATCACTTAAAAAGGTGTTATCCTTTATGCCTCCATTAAAAAGACTACAAAAGTTCCTTTGCCATCTTCTCTTGGTATTATTTTCAACCACGAGCACCCTTCCTGCTTCATCTCTTATATAACAAACTTGATCTAAGTCTCACGTTTTTTATACCCTATCTCTCCCCAACTTAAAAATGTCTTTTTCTCCATCTGTAGTTTTCAGACTTTGGTACAATTTTTCGCAAGCTCTGCTTTTAGCTATTAAGATTGTCTTCTTCATCTTTTTCTTAGCCAGCTTGTACGTTACTCTCTTGGTTACTCTCTCTACCTTTGTGTTGTTATTCAATAGAGCTTTATAGACACCCTACTTGATCTTGAAAGTCACTAGGTGCTTCTAGTTTTTTTTAAGAATTGGCTATCATTAAGTCAAATGTTACCGTAAGATCCAACAAAGCAGTCTCACTATCATCCCTATCCCTATACCCGAAACCACCATTTGTCCATAGATTCTCCTCCAAGGTTGCCCCTATATGACCATTCAAGTCTCTTCCTAGAATAAACTTCTCGTTATGGGGGATTTGTTGAATCACCTCGTCCAATTCTTCCCAAAATTGAAGTTTAAGTTGTTCATCCAAACCTACTTGAGATGCATATGCACACACCATATTGAGAACAACACCTTTGCTTATAATCTTTATGAACATAATCATATCATTAATCTCCTTTACCCCTACAATATGATATATAAGTTCCTAACAACTAAGATACCTACCTTATTTTGCCACTTCGAACACTAATATAAGTTCATATTTTAATTGTTAAGTAATTATTTATTAATCTTTTATTTAATTTAGATAAACACAAATTAAAAAGAGGTTATGGGTAGTTAGATGACTTCTATAAACCCTTTTCATATTTGTAGTTAATCGTTGGGATTTTTTAACAAAATTAATCATAAATATTATTTTGTGTTTCATTCTAAAAAATCCAACAATGTTTAGACTATTACATTCAAGATTCTTCCAGAAAATGACAATCTTCTAGAAATTATGTTAAGATTAGTCCATAATATTCCAAAATTTGAAAAGTCCTTTTCTTTTAAAATGCCGAAAGGAAAAAAAAGAAGAAAAGATCCCAAAAAAAAAAAAGAATTGTGATCGATAGTTTTTCATCCACTACTATAATGACAATGGGTAATATCGTGACAATTCCTCTCTGACTAGTAATAACAATGACAATGACAATGGTCGGGTCATACCTGGACCTTCCTAGGCTCAAGTTCAATTTGACAGTTTCTATTGTAACCTAAACTTGCCGTGAAGCTTAATTGAGTCAAAGATAATCAGGCCTAAGCCTGTTTTTGCCTTTTTGGTTGCACTATATTTGATGATATGGCGTTTTTTATAAAATTTGTTAAGGAAGAACTTTTTTAAGAAATCAGTCGACTATTTGACTGTGATTTAAAAAAGAGTATTTTTGAAAGAGCTTCGTACAGT
>JANKOD010000001.1:21479384-21493251 GCA_026284645.1 Erythroxylum acuminatum | reverse complement strand
AACGTACTATCGTCTCATGTGTTTTTTATTGTTATTGTTATTGACGTGATGGCATAATTTTTATTGTCTCTCAAGGAATTTATCTAGCTCGAGTAGGGATTAGTATAGGTGTGAATGGCTTAAAGGTGTCTTTCTATAGTTAGAACCTTCCTAAGACACCTCGTGAGCAACCAAAAAAACAAATTTCGATATAAGTTAACAGTTTAAAATAATTATAAAAAATAATTATCTTAAATTAGATTTAATTAATTCAAATTAAATTTAAGAGCCGGGTAGAATATTATATTGGTAATATTTGATTAGTTAGGTATAATCTTCTCAAGTATTTTTTATTGTTATTTTTAATAAAATTTTAAAAGATAATTCTTTAAAATTATAAATTATAAATTATTTGAAATTTTTACTCCATTTTAAAGATAATTTATTAGTGAAAAGCTTGGGTTAATGGCTTCCTAATATCTTTCTTCTTACTCTCTTTGACCGATCCTCCATACCCCACATATCCCTATAAACAAAGCTGGTGATAGTATCAGGTGATCTCTTCCCGTACTTCAACTCTCTATTCTATTTTTAAGCTCTTCTGTCCGATGGATGTGCTTGAAAATATGGGAGGAGCTACCGACTTTTCAGTTTAATATACAACCTACGATACTAGGTTACATACCTGAGATGTTTGAAAGTTAACTGACAACTTTCCATTCTCCTGAAAGTTGGGATATGACCAGTCTAACAACCATGCATAACACAGACAACAAAAGACAGCACAAAAGCTCCTCCTACTTACATAAGCCTATTGTCAAGATCTGTCTCTGCCATAGTTATAACTTCCATGGATAATCATCTCTAGAAAATCCATCTCCTTCTTAACCTCCTGAGGACCCTTCATCAGGCTAGCCAGTTCCAAACTGCTCTCCTCATGATCAACCACAGAACCGTAAGCTATTTCATCAATGGATTGCACAAAGCCATAGTTGTCTCCGCTAAACAAGTTTGCTACTGAGGGAACTGAGCTCTCCTTTTGGTTCTGCCAAATGGGTTTCATTGCTTCTTCCTCTTTGGATGAAGATGAAATCACAGTCTCGATGTAGCTCTGTAAGGTGGTGCTTTTAGGGTTCTGGTCCTTGCCTTTGCGCTTTGAGTATTGCCTTCTCTTGGTTGCATTCCAGTGATTTTTTATGGTGTTCTCAGTTCTTCCAGGCAATCTCTTAGCTATTTCAGACCATTTGTTCCCTATTTCCTTGTGGGCTTTGATCAAAATCTCATCTTCTTCCTCACTCCATGCATCTTTCTGCAAGTTTTGTGATGATATGATCAGAAAGTGTACATAAGCATTTCACCGAAGCAAGCTTCTAAAGAGTAAATGCGTTCAGGAGAGCACTGAAACCCTGAATTTTGCATGGATCTTATTGCCTGCTTAGCCGTGATTATAAATCAGTTTTTAATTGAGAACATTTCCTTAATTATATTTCATAAAAACAAACATAGAAATTGAAATATTGAAATGATATTGAGTTTTGTGAACGAAGGATTCATAGGAAAAGCGTCAATTCATTATATATAATTATTTTTTATTTTAATAATTCTAACTATAAATAGTGATTCTAAATACTAAATATTAGAATAATTCTCATATGAAAATATGCTATATATGGTGAAACAAAATTAAAAAAACTTCTGTTACAAAATATTAAATTCTCTATTTCTATGATAATGTAGCACTATATAGAATCAAATTAAATTCTATTTACCAAAAAATAAAATAGAATATATTGCAGTATACAAGATTAACCAACAATATATATATATATATATATAAATGTTTAGTGAGTAATAATATGTTATCGGTCATATTTAAAAGTTGTAATTTTTAATTTGATTATTGATTCAAATTATGATATATATTGTTATTGTGTTTATTAGCATTTAGTAAAATGTCATTTCATATTTGAATAATTAATATAAAATATTTATTTTATTTATTAAAAAGAGTTCACACAGAAATGTAAATATAAAAACATGTATAAATTTCCAAAAGAAATACAAATAAATAGTGAAGAAATTTTATTTCTTAATTTTTCTTTAAATGAGCAAATTTTGTTTATTAAAAAATTAAATAAAACATAAAAAGATTTATGCATAAATTTCTCTAGTCCCTCCTAATTTTGATATAAACATAAAACTTGTAGATGAAGAAATTAGGGATGTGTTGGTGCTAGATGCTCAAATCATGTGATAAACACAGTTAATGTGATCTATCATCTTCTAGCAAAGATCGAGAAAAGCAAAAGGGAAAGTAATGGAGGAAGAAGGATGAGAAACCCTTATATCTGGTCTCAAATGGTTGTGCCATCTCTCTCTACACTGCTTCCCTACTCTACCATCCAGCATCCTAGCAATTTGAGACCATTTCTTCACTCCATGGTGTTCCACCAACTGCACCAACAGTCTAAGAACAGATAGAGAAATAAAGATTAACAATCAAGGTTTTAAATTTCATGCTGAGAGTTAATATTGCGGTTTGCTCTTCACCTGTCTTCTTCAGGAGTCCATTGCCCTTTGATTAGATTGATCTTCTTATAAGCTCTTGAATCTTTTTTCACCTGCAAATTCTTGTCTTTCTTGGCACCAACTGGCTTGTGATGCCAATTCTCTGCGGTTAGACATGAGGAATCATCTGCTGGTATCTTAGCACTAATCGACACTAAATCCTCGAACTTTAGAGGCTGATAAGTCTTCGTTTCGTGAAAGAATCTATCCTCACAGTTTTGTGGAGAATTGAAGAAGGGTTTGCTCTGGAAGTCCTGCAAGAACTTGTCTACAACATCTGGAGAAAAACCAATGGAAAGATAGACACTGAGGTCACCAGAGAACTCGATAGCACGAGCTTGAGGAGGATTAGTGCATGTTTCTGAAATCCCAGAAAAGGGATTCTTTGAGGAGTCTTCAACGGTAGTAAAATGATCAGGATGGCGAGGATTGGAAGATGATGACGACGATGATGAGCCATAATCAATATTGGCAAGGAGACCAAGTTGGTGAAAGCTGTGGAATGGTTTTGAAGATGGAGCTTCAAAGGAGAGACCATTTGTGAGCTCTTGTTTCAATGGATATTCTAAGAGAAGCCTTGAAAGGTCAGGGAATTCATCCCTGAAATTGAGATCAAGCTCCATGAAGAGAAAGGAGTTAAAAAATTGAGACAAGAGAGGAAGAGAACAACAAAGAAAGGGTAAGGTCTAATATTTCAATAATGGGAGTTTAAACACCATGAGCTTTGTTAATTAGTAAAATGGTAATTGACAATTGGCAAAATTTCAGCCCTTGATGAGATTACTCATCAACGGCTCCTATTGCTTGTTGTTAATGACTCCTGAGCTTCCATTTCTCAGTAGTTCTAATGGCAAAAGAGGAAAAAGAGGGAACATTTTAATCACTGGGCTGTTATAAGGTCCTTGTGTTACAAATACAACTTCCTTCCAAGTTGATGGACACGTGGCACTCATGTGTGGCCCTTTCCTTGGCTTTTTAATACTATCCTTTTTGGTGGTTGGAAACTTTTGACTTGATTAATTTTGAGCCCTCTGATGTGTTACAAGACAATCGTATGAAATGGGTATCAAGATCAAGATCAAGAAGAATGTAGTGATTGGTCATGATGGGGCCACTTGAGTTTGGTGAGTGCGTTCATTTGCTCTCTAATGGACTTGAAAGCACTTCATACTTTCATAGTGCATGTAATATCATCTATGAAAATAGGTATAAGTTTTGAGTTTTATTATTAATTTTTTTATAATAGAAGCTAAATATTTCTTTAACCCAAATTCAATTAGGTCTAAATACCTAAATTTGAGTTTAAAATCAAATTCAAACTAATTTACCATCTTTAATAATACATTTACATTCAAATCAAATCACATTTTTATGTATCACATTTAGATTAAATATTTTATGTGACATGTATAATAGTGAATTTTTATTTTATTTGGAATATTAAAAAAGTAGAATAAATTTCTTAAAAATAAATATAAAAAATTAATAGTAGAATCTGATATATATATAAGATTAATATGTCCAAATATTTAATAAAAATAGTAATAAATTTGATAAAAATTTCAACAACTTATTGTAAGTTTCATTAATAAGTGAGGTCTGAAGAGACTTAGTAGTATGTATTACTCTTAACTGATGGAAAGGTTGTTCTCAATTAATAAATTTGATAAAATTTTCAATAAAAATAAAGGAAGTCATTTATTTTCTTTATGAACTTTAATTTGATCATAAAATAATTAATTACATTAAAAATACGAAAATTTTGAATTCAAATAATGTTTGAACAAAAATGAGAAATATAGTTAATTGAGATCATACAAACTTTTAATTTGTCATCCAACTTTCTAGTTCGATTTTCAATTTTTCAGTTTGATTTACTTTAATAAATTTTATTGTTAAAAAATGATAAATTTATTAATTAATAAGCTAATTGTTATTAATTAATAAACTCTTATAAGTTAAAATAAATCAGTTAATCTTTATTTACCAAACTCTTTTTTTATACCGGTCTAATTTCCTGTCTGAATTTTAGAACATTGACTTAATCTCTAACCAAAATTTAACAATTGACAACACTTGCTTATTGTAATTAGTAAATCACTATAAAATAGTCATTGTTAATGTATCATTTATATTTGCCAACTATTGTAATTAACACCAATACCTTATTAGAATTAACAACTTTTAGTAATGTTTATTAATTGCGACTAATAGAATACGTTACAAATTTTTAAGAGCTTTTACTACATTGGTAATTAAATTATAAAGACTCTTCCATCCATTTTTCATTCGTATGTTACACTAGATATCCTCAATTAATAGCTAATTTTAAAACGATAATATTCTTTTTATAAACTTTAAAATTTTGATTTTGATTTTAATTTTAATATAAATATTAGATTTTAGAGGATTTTGTTTACCCCTGTTATTTTTATAATGAAGAAAACTGAAAAACTAAAACCATCTTAATGTAACTCATAATTATTTATAAAACCCTAATGGATGAATTATTTATTATTTATAAGCAATTTAACTTTGCCTTCTCTTTAGATTCATAAGACAATAGGTTTCAAAGTATTTGTTTCACCTGCTGGAATAGATAAGGAATGAAATTGTCATTCTTTAGGAATAGAATAAGTATTATTTAGCTTAATTTATTTATAAGAATTTATAATAATTATGTAACGTCAATGATCTGAAAAGATAAATTTAAAATGACAAAGAAATAACTAATAAGAATATCAAAATATCTATTAGTCCTCACTAACTACGTTATTACTACTACTATTATTATTATTATTATTCCTCTTCTTCTAATTATTATTATTCTCGTCATCATCATCATCATTATTATTAATTGTTTTTCTCTTCTTCTTATTTATTATTATTTTTATTATTTTTTATAGTTAAATGACTATGTGGACTTCTTAAGGATAATTTTATCTAATTAACATATCCTCAATTTTATTCTCAACCACTTGGAATAAAATTGGAAGTGGATAAAGAGAGGAGGGTAATCAGTTTACTTTTTTTTTCCAAGCTTAAGGAATATTTAAACTCTTGGATTGTATACTCTGTATATTTTCTTCAACCAAATAAGAGAATAATCTATTATCAAGAATAGATTAAGAATGGAATGTTAATTTTAATCAACCAAACATCTTGGTTAAAAAGGTTCTAACAGATATTAGACCGTCGAAAAATCGATTACATATTAAATAAAATTAAAAAATTTAAAATAAGATTCAAAGAAAATTTTCGTTTAATTGAAAAAAGAATTTGTTAAATAAAATTTATTTATTTTAATTTATAAAAATCAATTAATTTATTAAAATTAACCGATTAATTAATAAATTGATAAAATTTTAAAAAAAGTTATTAAATAAATCAAACCTAAAAGTTAAAATCAAAACGAACGGTTCAAAATTTTCACACTTAAATTGTTCACACCATTTTAATTTTTTAATCATAGTTTTGCATTTTCCCTTTGTTTTAGCATCTAATTTTATCCTATAGTTTGTTTTATTTATTTATTGGTCTTAATTTTTAATACTACATGACTAATTATGTGTAGTTATCACTGG
The DNA here is from genome assembly GCA_026284645.1 of Erythroxylum acuminatum. Lineage (NCBI taxonomy): Eukaryota > Viridiplantae > Streptophyta > Magnoliopsida > Malpighiales > Erythroxylaceae > Erythroxylum > Erythroxylum acuminatum. Next base: position 21,487,120 of record JANKOD010000001.1, on the reverse strand, counting down.
ACTTTTAAATATTCAAATAATAGTTAAGTAGAAAATATCTAAAATAGAATTTGAATTGTCTCGCAATTTAAGTTTTTAATACTAAATGTTCCAAATTCGACATAAAAACATACAAACTACTCGTAAAAAGTAGTATACACATATGCTTAGTACATACGCTTGTACACTTAAAATCATCCATGTGATGCATAACAATAAAACCTTCTCCTTCTTCCACTTTCACCAAAAGAAGGAAACAAAATGAATGAAAGAGGATGTGCGAGTTCTAGTCATGGGGCCGCCTACAAAAATAACCTGTCAATCCCTTCTAAATTTGGTCTTACTCCACCTACAACGTAACAAAAACCCCAAAAGAACGTACCAGTTTTTAACATTCAGCTTTGATACATTCCATTAACCAGAACTTCGTCTGCCGGAATCATGCCCTCCTCCACTTCTTCCGAGAGATGTGGAGGTTTATCTTTAGATCCTCGGTTACTGAGACCACCACTAGGACCAGGTGATCTTCTCCACCCTTGTTGGGTGTTATTGTGGGACGACTGACCACGTTCCATTGCTGTCTTGCTGCCGCCACCAGCACGAGGAGAACGTGACCGCTCACGATTGATATGAGATGGTGAAGATACCCGACTTCTTTCCATCATTGACTGATGAAAACTGCGCACTGGGGATCGCCCATGTGTAGTTGGAGCCCTGTCCTGAAAGCCGCTGCCCCCACGATGTTGCGGTGAGGATGCTCTACCTCTTTCCATCATTGCCTGGTGAAAACTGCGCACTGGAGACTGCTCCCGTGCATGTGGATCCACATCGTATCTTTCAGGGCTTCGACTTCGACTACGCTCATGGTTCCAACTTCCATTACGCTCACCCCAATTGTGCCCCCTGTCAGGACTTCTACTGCGACCTCTACCATATCCACCATTAATACCACGGTCATATCTGGCCATAGAAAGCAAAATTCGTTATCCATCATCAGTCTCAACACTAAAACCAGTGGTAAAATCAGGAAATTGATGCTGTATTCATATCAATCTCTGAAAGAGAACAAATAGGAATGTGCATGAAATCTAGTTAACGAAATCCAGCTTTAACAGAATACAAGAATCGATACAATCTGCACGTTGGATTCCACAACGTTACAGCTACACACTAAGTGGCAATCACCAATATTCAGAACATAGCCCAATGAAAAAGTACCAGAGAAATGCATATTAATTGCCATTCAATTTCCTAATTAATATCTATCAGATCAAGATAATCCATAATGCATGAATCACTAATTTAAGACATGTACCTATCTCTAGAATCATGATCAAAACCACGGCCTCCACCTGCAGCTCTTTCTCCCCTGATGGAAGAAGAGCTTGTCATACCCCTTCCTCCATCTCTTCCACCATAACCAAAATCACTACATCCACCACGTCCCCGTCCTCCATCACGACCACTAGAAGCAGGGCCCCAACGTCTAAACCTGCTTGTGCCACCACCACCACGTAAAGCCATATCACGAATCTCTGGAGGAACTCGTTGGCTTGCCCCTTCCAGAACTTTAATCAGATCTGAAGCATACTTGGCATCCTGCTCACCAAAGAATGTGTACGCCAGTCCAGTGGCACCAGCTCTACCAGTCCTCCCAATCCTATGAACATAATCCTCCACTCCTGTGGGGAAATCATAATTTATAACCACCCTGAAACAAAATCATCTCCCAGTTAAATCCATCACTTTTTTTTTTCACACATCAAAAGCTATACACTATTAATAAAACATGTGGAAAGAGCAACTTGAAGATTGCTCAAGCCAAAGCCATACAATGGAGCATTTAATTTGTTAAATCCACATCATTAGTATGAAACTATTTGATATGGACAAAACACTGATAACTCGACCTGAGAGAATCAAGAAACAAAAGTAGCTAAGAAGAGATCATAATCTCGTGAACAAGTATTAAGACAAAAGCACAAAATCCCTATATTAGTACATTGAAGCTTGTGCTCCCTCAGCACTTGTTGAACCCTAGTTTCCAGTTTCTTGAAGACAACAGCTTTTCAGTCAGTTAAAGTAGTTGTGCACTCTGAAAATAAGATGGGACTTCTTGTCAACAGATTCATGGAAAAGAAATATCCAAAATTGTTAGAAGATTTGACTCCCCGACAAAAATTATTCTAGATTTCCAATTCTTTTAGTAGATGCTATCACCCATATAATCATACTCAATTCGATGGAATTGTTTGATCTTAGAGGGGGCAGTATCGGTAGCTCTGTTTGTAAGGAAAAAGCATTTAGGCCAATCTTCCCAATAAGGATAGAGATTTACTCTAAATCTTGACGCTAAGGAAAATGTAATTACATTAACTATTTTTTTGGCATTTAATAGCTCCAGTTTGTGCGGAAGTTAAAGAATTAAGAGATGGAGAGAGAGAGAGAGAGGAAAAGAATAACCAACCTGATGTCTTTAATGTCTAACCCTCGAGCTGCAACATCAGTGGCTACAAGCACTGGACACTTCCCAGTGCGAAACTGACTTAGAACAAAATCCCTCTCACTCTGAGACTTGTCTCCATGAATAGCAGCAGCTCCAAAGTTTCGGGTAAGATTGCGAGCAAGTTGGTCGCACATCTTCTTCGTTGAACAAAATATGATAATCTTTGATCCATGTACTTGGGATCGCAATATTTGCTCCAATCGCCTATGCTTCTCTAAAGATGCCAACACTTCAACATACTACAACATGACAAGACAAAAGAAAATCAGTTAGAAGATTATGGCTGTATCCATACTACAGCTGAGACAATATAAGAAGATAATTCAACTAAGTAAATAAATACTTCTAATTCATTTTGCCTAAATTTATAATAGAAGTATACAGCTCAGACCTGTGTGATTGACTTGTTTGCCACAAGCTCATCAACATTGCCGATGTTAACCTGAACAGGATTAACCAGTAGATCAGCAGCAATTTTTCGAACTTCCTTTGGCCAAGTAGCTGTGAACATTAGGGTCTGTCTACGAGCGGGCACCTCTTTCACGATCTTTCGAATTTGGGGCTCAAACCCCATGTCCAACATGCGATCAGCCTCATCCAATACAAGGTAAGAGACTTGGTTAAGGCTAACTCTCCTCATCTCAAGAATGTCATTCAACCGACCTGGAGTGGCAACCACAATATCCGTTCCTCTGTCAAGTTCTTTCAATTGGGGACCCTTTGGCGCTCCTCCATATAAACACTTCAAAAGGGTAATTAGGGGACATCAGCAATATCTATATTTATCTGTACATTACATACATTAAACTAGATACAAAGATAAGTTTTTTGTCTAGAAATGTAATATTTGATTTGTTATATTTTCATTCCATTAACTTATGAAATATAATATTAAGTACTATAAATAATAGATATCCTAGATAATGAAAACAATTTGCACATGCTTTCAACACATACTAATTATATAAGTCCAATTAAGTATCTTCTCTCATATTCTGTCTTTGAGGAGGCTTCCAGTATTGATGGATATCCTTTGTAAAACATTTTTGGTAAGATTTTCTTTTTTTCCCCCTTTTTAAACAAAGAATTCTTTCATTTCTATAATGCTTAAATATTCTACTTTTCTGGATAAGTTTCTTTTATACTTAATGTTTTTTTATCACATTTTAAGTAATAGAGATCAAATATTTTCTTTATAAATATAAAGTACATTTTTTAAAAAGTTATTATCGACACAAAGTGTGGGCAAGCACCATTACATCACATAAAGCTAGCAATCAGAATACAAGCTATGATTGTGGCAAGAACTATTACATACAAAAGATGCAATTGTAAGTAGGAGAAGATGAGTCAAATACATCATATAAAGCTAGCAATCAGATACAAGCTTCATTACACTAATAAATTGTGGCCAACAAGAACTGCAGGGCATATATTTTCTTAAGCAAGCTAAACAATTACACATCCATAACACAGAAAGCAGGCAGTAATCCAAAATTCGCAAGCACAACTGAAAGACCACAAAGGCACTACTCACAGTTTAAACATGTTTTTATGCATGGACAGGTATCTTAACATTAGCATCAAAACAATTTGAGAAATTGAATATGGGGGCAAGTGTATTAGGATGTGATTTTAAATACCGTGCAAGAAATTCTTGATGACTTGCCAAACTTCACAGCTTCATCTTGTATCTGAGTTGCCAACTCCCTTGTTGGTGACAATACCAACACAGTTGGACCCAGTCGAGGATCATTTCTGCATTTTTTGAGATGCATGAAGCCTGGTAACAAGTAACCTAAGGTTTTACCCGAGCCCGTCTTAGCAATAGCCACTATATCTCTACTCTGCAAGGCAATTGGCCATGATTGTGCCTGAATAGGGGTCGGGGAAGAGAATCCTGCATTGTGTACCTGGAAAAAGCAAAAAATCCAGCAATCCCCATAAGCTGAAGTACTGGCTTCAATAATTGAGGTTGATTTTCTTTTGGACTAAAAGAGGCGTGGCTAATGGCAGAAGAAGCATCATCCCCCATATGCAGTCGGCAAATGCTTGCTGATGCAAGTTGGAGCAGGAGGAGGCCTCTTCTTCCGCTCGGACCGAATGGCAGAATAAATTATCACCACCAGCAGTCCCAGCCACGAACTTAGATGACTCAGATAGTCCATCCCAAAAAATAGTCCACCATATAAGGGCGCTCCAAAAAATATGCATAGCCCCCAAAGAGAGGGCAGCACAGCGTACGACATTAGCTCCTCCCAGGAGCAAATATCGCACCTGCGACAAAAAGTACAGATGACAAAAGTATTAACGACTATGAAACTACATATTGGACCTCTAGCAACAACAGAACTTTGTATTGGAAACACTAGTCTGCTAACTTACTAAAACTCCCAGTCAACAAGTATTGCATGGAGACAAAGATATAAGTACAAGATCTACCTCTCTCAGAATCTCTGCAGGAAATCCAGTAGCTTCAAAAGATGTAAGAGGCAAAGGAACTTCATCTCCCTAAAAATTGTTGCCAAGGGAAACTTCAGCATAATAATGAACATCAATCAAACCCTCTACTAGTTACACCCATAAAAGATATGATCATTAATTATTAGTAGTAAATGCACATGGAATAATGGCCTCAAAAATAATCTGCGAAATTCAACGTACTCACAGTAACAGTTATCTCATGCCGACAGCGATAACCCTCTGCAGATAAATTACTTTCTCCAGTTGATGATCCATGTCCTCTTGTATATGAACCCCCAGGCCCAGTGGCAGTTCCATTGACTAAATTGTGGGGTTCAGATGTCCCTCCTTTTGCACTCTGATACAAAATCAAGGGCAAAATAAGCACAAGATGGATATATAGTTTTTTTTTCTGTCAACAGTCCAACTGCAAAAGTTAAACTGTTCGGATGAGCCAAGAAAATGATTCAAACACTAAGATAGCACACCACACATGAAGTATTACCAATCACAAGAAATCACAAATTAATTATAAACGAGGGCAAAGTTTGAACTAAAGATCTCTTATAACAAAGGCTCTAGTATCATGTCAACAAACCATTTAAGGCTGTTGGATGAGGCCCAAGAATAATTCAAGTACTATTCTACCACTTTCCTAATTGCAAATAAGATAACTTTAAGCAATAGTATTGTTTCCAATTTTTCAGGCCTATAAACTTATATGTTCTTCTTTTGATTTGCGAGAATATTTCTAGATCTATCGAGGAAAAAAAAAAGTAAATATCAGGAATGCTAAGTCCAATTTTACTGTCAAGGGAAAAAAAAAAGTAAATATCAGGAATGCAATGTGCAATTTAATCATCGAGAAAAAATAATTCAAGCCACTACACTCAGAATGTGAGTAGTGTCTTATATTTAGTTATAAGATTACTGCTCCAACTTTAAATTCAACGACATATGATCAGAATTAACAGAATACACACAGCTCAAGGTCAAACCACAGTTCAGGAGAAACAAGCCAGTATCTACCTGACTGCCTCCTGTTCCTAAATCAAGTCTGGATCCACCACTGCCTCCTCTGCCACCCCTTTCATCTTCCTTAACAGGGGTATAATCAGAACGAGAACTTTGGTGAACTTGGATTGAAGAACTTACGGGTACCGAAGAAGGCTTGGATGGAGGAGCTGAGGAAGTAGGCCTCTCATACTGAGTAACATTAGTCTCCGGGTTCCAAAAATAAAGATACCCGGTTTTACCATCAACAAGGCCCCTCCACGGTTTGGGCAGAGTAGGATCTTCTGGAGCATATCGTGGACCGGCAGCAGCAGCCATAGTAATATTATAACTATCAACACAATCCTGAAACAGGCAAATTTAACCCATCAGTTGAAAATTCAAAGGCAAATTAAAAAAATTACAGAGACATGAAACCAACCAGAACCGGAGAATCAATATTGTTAACCACAAATTTTCAGATAGTTCAGAAATCAAGAAATTAAAATCATAACTAATTCCATTACAGATGAAACTTACCTAGATCCAATACAAAAAACCAAAATGGAGCATGCAGAAGCAATTTTCCTATACTTTCTCCTACTTTCTGGACAAATTCCTCACCAACAAAACACAAGAAACAGAAACAAAGAGCGAGCGAGAGAGAAAGAGTCCAAATCTGAAAAATCGGACCTCGAAAAAGGGAGGGCCGAGAAAAGAGAGAAATCAGATTTGAAAGGTCGTACCCGAAGGCGCGTCGTTTGGAGAGAGCAGAATCGTGCTGAGCGCCAAAGAAAGCAGTAGCTCCCTCCTTTGTCGCCTCTCCTTTCGTACCCAGGCGAATGAATCGTACGCGCTTTCTCTGGACGGTGGAGACAAACGCGTAGAAAGAAAGAGAAAGATAAAGAGAGAGAATTAATAGGGAACTCTGAGTTTGGTATTTATAGAAAAGGGAAAAGTAAGGGACTGCTAGAGCGGGCAGATATTTCCCGGAACTGAGTTGGTTGGACCGATCTGGTAAACTGGTAAGGGTTGATAATTGATTACTTCGGGTCGGGTTGGCTTGGGTTTCTGATCTTTTGTTTTGAAACCACCTTTAAACTTTCTTTTTTTTTTTACTTTAAAGTAGATTATAATTTATAAAGAGATAACAATTTTTATTTTTTACGAAGCTGTTTTATAACTCAAATATTTAATTTTTATTTAAAATAATGTTATTTTATAATTAAGAGACAGATTATTTAAATTGTTAAGTTAAATCAACTCTTTAAATTTAATATATATTTTTTAATTCAAATTCGGCCCAAATTCTAATTTAATCACGGAGTATGACCCGAGACCCGTTAAGTATACATCAGCCTACACGTTAGTATTGTGTATGATCGTGTTTTGCTACTTTCAAAGGTCAATCTGAAGTAGTACTGAAGTGCACAACAAGCTTTGTGTTTTTGTCCACTACTATTTGCCTTCCAGAAATTGATAGTATCCCATCACTATCTTCTTCATTCATGTCTACTGATACTACATCCCAATCATCAGGCAATTGTAGCTCATTAATCATAGCTACCCTTGTAAGGTTTCCCTTTTGACTTTTGCAGTCCCTCGAGTAGTGTCCTAATTCACCACATGCATAGCATCTGCATTTGTGAATAGGCGGCTTCTTTCTTTTGAATACTCTAATATGAGTATCATGTGGTTTTCCTTTATACGTCTTAGCCTTTCTAAGCCCGTATTTCTTACTTTCTTTGTAATATCCAGGAATCGGTATTTTGCTACATAATGTAGTGAGATCCTT
>JANKOD010000001.1:21466620-21479284 GCA_026284645.1 Erythroxylum acuminatum | reverse complement strand
GGTAAGCAAACACCCCTGAAGACAAAAATTTCTGTCCTCGTCATCCGTCCTCGCGTCCTCAGACGCTAACCAAACAGAGGCTTACTTCAGTAATCTCCCAAACATACATGTAAAAGTGTATGTACCTTAGGAGTAGCAATGCCCAAGTAAAACATTTAATAGGCTGCATGTGCGAAGAGCACACCTTGAATTGAAACGGCGGTGGAGGTGTCGTTTAGCCACGAGTCTTTGAAATCACGGATTCAACTCTTTGAGTTAGCCCATACATTTACAGCAAAACAACGTGATTTTGTTTACGAGAGTCGGGCTTTAATTATAGTTGGGCTTGAGCAGCCCGAATTTCAGGTCCATTTTTTAAAAGAAACTTTTGCTAGAGTTGGGCTTAAACAGTCCGAATCTAAGGTATAACCAATGTTACGAATACTGTATCAGACTTGGCACTGAAATGAGCTCTGATACGATATTGTACCAGTACAAGTTAATACTAAGTATTGTTTCAGGTAATTTTTAAAATTTATGAAATAGTCCCTGAATTTTTTTAAATTACAAAATAGTCCATTGTCATAATGTACAGTTATGCTATATATTTTTATTCATATCTTCAAAATCATAATAATAAATAATAATCATAATCATAATTTTAATTTAATTTATAAATTAATTTAATAATTATTAATAAATATAATTAAAATTAAAATATATTTTAAAAATATTTAAATTTCAAATAAATTTTGATTTAATAATTAAAAATATTTAAAATAAATATTAGTTTATAAATAATAAATTATTTATTTTAAAAAATATTTTTTAAAATAAAATATTTTTATTAATACATTATTAATAAATATTATATAAAATATTAATATAAATTTAAAAATAAAAACAATTTATTTTAAGTTTTATTTAATTTATAATTATTATTGGTAATAAAAATATTTTTATTTTAAAAACAAAAATTAAAAATCCACAATAATTATAAAAGTTGAAGTAAGTAAAATAACTAATTGAAAAAAAAAATTGAAAAAAAGAGGGGGAACAAGATGCGGGAGTGAAGGAGGAAGAGCTTAAATTTTTTTAAAAATTTTGTAAAAAAGTCCCTTTATTTTTAAAATTTCTAGTACCAGCTGGTATTTGACCGATATTTTGAATGCCAGCTAATACTGATCCATACCGACTAGTATTTAAATCCAATATAATTGACCGTCAATTTTGTACCAATTTTAATCCAGCACAGTACTTACCGGCATCCAAAACACTGGGTCTAACTTTTTTAAAAGAATTTTTTGCTAGGGCAGTCTCTGAGCCTCATCCTTTATGTTTTCTTGAGTATTTTCAATAACATTTAGAGGGATGGTAATGCATCGCCCAGTAAATTTTTTAAATTAAAAGCATAAAATAAATTTTTTTAATTAAGTCCAAAACTCCAAACCTAAGTTACCTAGGTCCAGATTGGTCTAAAACTTGATTCTTCTAAACAAAACATCATTTTAAAAAAAAAGTGAACCTCGGGTCAGGCCACGCTCCATTAAAAAAACCTAGACCTGGGTCAATTGCCACTCCTAAGCATTTAGTATTAATTTTTAATATTTAATTAAATGCTTTGGCATTTCAATCAATATTTTGATCATATTTTATAAAATAAAATTATAGAATTATAGATCTAAACTATTAGCTTCCTATGTTCACCCGTACTTAAATTGTTTTATTAAAATTAAAATTTTGTATTTAGCAAATAATAATTTAATGAATGTTATAATTATCAAATTTGAACTGAACCCACTCTCAACTAAGTCTCAAAACGCTGATTTGGTATGAATTTCAAATTCATAGTTAAATTAGAATAAAATATGAAAATCGTTAAAATTTCCTATTTTCGTCAAACATTCACTATTTTATTGGGTAAATAATTTTATAATTTTGTTGTAACCTCCTCTTAGTGGACAACATATTTGACGGGAGCACCTCGATATCATCATCATCATTATCATTATTGAATTCATGCTAAAGTCCCGCAATAAGGTAGGATTTGAAGAGGTCTGATAGTACACAGTCTTACTCCTACGTAGAGGAGCGCATCGATATATTTATTTCAAATAGGATTCTCAATTCTTAAGCTCCTTTTAACCTTTCTTAAATTCGCCATCAATTTGGAGGTTGAGAGCTTATAAGAACTCCAAAATACCAAAACGTTCAAAATTTTCCAAGCAAGAGTATCGATAACAGGAGGTATCTGAATCTCGTCCACATCTAGTTTATTTATGATCATAGCATATATTAATTTTGAATATGCTTATATTTAGGGAGGGCAACGCTACAGCTGATACTATGGCTCGAATCAGATCTGAGGTGTCTTTGAGTGTGGTGGTTTTTTAACAGCCCCGGAGGTTATACTGCCAACTCTCAATGATAATCGCATGGGTGTTAGCCGCACTCGGCACATTAATCTTGTTATTAGCTCTAGCTAGTTGTTAGCTCTTTTACTTACAAAAAAATAATAATTTAGGGGCATTTCTATGTTATTAAGAATTTCTTTGAAATTTGAATGGTGTTTTAATATGTTAGTTTTTTGAAATTTGTCTTTAAAAATAGAGATTAAGGATTTATTTATGATCTTATTTTTCAAAGTATTTGTGAAAACTAACATTATGAATCGTTTAGAGATCTGATTTGGTGTACAGATGGCTGAGAACGAATTGGGTCAAAAATTAAAGAAAAAAGTCTAGTGATCCATACAATTTTAACTAGTTAGGGATTAATCACAAGAAACTTAATTAAGCAAAAATTGTATATCAAGTTTTAGGATCATATTTAGTACAAGGACATTAATTGAAAATAATATTTAATATAAAAAGATTTATCCCATAAGAATTTTTATCAAAATAATTTTTATTATATTTGAATGATTGATTAGGATGAAGTATCAAATTATTTTTCCTAATTTGTCCACAAATATTAAGAATTGGAATATAATTTGATAGTTTCATCATAAAGTTTAGCATAAATATGTTTGAATTAAAATTTTAATCTACATAAGCAATTTTTATGTCTTTTGAGAATGTTATCAATTGGTAAAACATATATATTGTTTGTTGGCCTCGATTTATTGATAAATAACATGTACAGTTGTTCGAATTGTTAGTTTCTCTGATACAAGTTGTGAAATTTCTTAATTGAAGGGTGACAATTGTAAGATTTTGAAGGAGAGAATTCTTCTTCATTCGGGTTAGGGGTGGCAATAGGTTGGGTCGGTTCGGGCTTTTCAAAGACTGACTCAACCCAACTCAACCTAATTTTTTAAAATTTAAAAATAAAAAACGACATTATTTAAAAAAATGTCATTGTTTTCTTTATAACTATTAGGCCTCGAGCTGGGCCCGAGTCGAGTTGCAATGCCTATCTGGGGTGGATGAACATTGATTATGTTATTCAAAGGAATAAACTATTTAAGGTAACTGAGGCCAACACTATAGTTGAAATTGTTCTTTATGAACGTTAGGAGTAATCTAATCACCTCCGTGTGATGTTCATAAATACCAAATATTCAACTGGTATTTGTAGTTTTGTAGAGCAGCATGATAAAATTTGTACTTTGCTGAAAGCTATTGATGAGCAATTTAAAACTTCAAAAAAAGCACTTGCTAGCAAGATTATGAAATTTTCATCCAAAAAATTCATTGGTGTCCGAGGTGTGAGTGATCACATCATGAAGATGAGGGGGAGGTTTAATTTTTCCCTCATGCATTACATTTTCAACACCCTTCTACCCTTATACGACCCTTCAAAATATTTTATAACACATATAAGGATAAGTGGTCAATAAATGAATTAATGACCATATTTGCTCAAGTCGAAGGGAGATTGTTGATGGAATAAGGAAAGAATTCGCTAAGTGCACATCTGGTTATTTAAGAAAAGAAGAAAAGACAAACCAACTCAAAGGAAAAAAGAAAGTCAAATCCAGCTGACATTAAGAATGAATCCAAGTGCTTCTTTTCCAAAAAAAGAAAAAATGGCATATGAAGAAGGATTGTGTCAAACATAAGGAACTACTTCAAAAGAAAGATAATTCAATCTCACTAGTTTGCTTTAAATCTAACATGGATGAAGTTTGACATAATGCATGGTAAATTGATTCTAGTTGTACAATCAATATTAAAAATGAGTTACAAGACTTACAAAATCCAATGAAGACAATGAAAAGCAAGCATTATATCTTATCAAGAAACAAGATGCATTCACGAGTGGAGGCTGTTAGGGACTAAAATTAAGTTTTAAGTACTAGTTTTGTTTTAAAATTAGAAAAGACATTTTATATTCCCATGTTCTCTAGGAAATTGATTTCAGTTTCAAGATTAGTACCTTTTGAATATTCCTTTCATTTTTTGGGCGAATCTTTAGATTTGAATTATAAATCTAAATTTTTGGGAATGATATATTATATAATGGTCTTTTCCGTTTTAATTTACAAAACAAATCCTATCACAATGTAACACATGTTCATGTTAGAACAAAATGCTGTGTTAGAATAAAAATTCCTTTAAGTTATGACTCTAGAGATTAAGACATATCTCCATAAAAAGGACTAAAAGAATAGTAAAAGTACTTAGTACTTTGGATTTCACTGATTTTAAAACTTATGTGGACTGCATAAAGGGAAAGTAGGCCAACCAACTAAAGAAAGGTACTAAGAAAAGTTCAAATGTATTAGAGATCATACATATGGATATCTGTAGTCCAGAACGTTGTGTTATGAATGAAAATTCCTTTAAGTTGTGACGCCAAAGATTAAGACATATCTCCATAGAGAGGACTAAAAGAATCGTGAAAGTACTTAGTACTTTGGATTCTACTGATTTTAAAACTTGTGTGAACTACATAAAGGGAAAGCAAACCAACCAATTAAGGAAAGGTACTAAGAGAAGTTCAGACGTATTAGAGATCATACATATGGATATTTGTAGTCAATATATAGCCTTGTATGGTCAGAAATATTTCATCTTATTTATAGATGATTACTCACTGTATATATCTTTACTTGCTTCATAACAGGAACGAAGAACTAGATGCTTTCAAAATATTCAAAATTAAAGTAGAGAGACAATGTAGCAAGCAAATTAAGATCATGAGGTCTGACAGAGATGTAGAATATTATGGTAGATATATTGAAGGTGGACAAATACCTGGTCCATTTGCGAGGTATCTTCAAGAAAATGAAATAGTTGTCCAATACACTATGTATAGATCTTTGGACCATAATGGTGTAGCAGAAAGAAAAAACTGAACATTATTAAACATGATATGGAGCATATTGAGCAGCTCTAAACTTCCTAAAGTCCTTATGAGCTGAAGCTCTTAAGACATCAATGTATATATTAAATTGGGCACCAACTAAGATTGTTCTAAAGACGCCTTTTAAGTTATTTAAAGGTTAGAAATTGAGTTTACAACATATATGCATTTAGGGATGTCTGTCAAGAGAAGAAATTGAATCAAAGAACCATAAGTAGGTATTTGATTGGATATGTCAAAAGGTCTAAAGGATATAATTTCTATTGTCTATTATATCACATTAGAATTGTAAAATCAGGAAGTGCAAAAAAAAAAGGTTATCATGACTTGATTAATGGGAGGGATCAATTTCATGATATAGTTTTAAATAATGACCATTTGGATACTCAACCTTCCACTTCAAGCAATAAGGTGATTGTCATTCAAAACGCTCCTCAAGTTCAAATCGACTTGTACAACCAACTGTTGAATTTCAGCAACCTACATTCAACACAAATGGTAACCAATACATTCCACAAGGTGGTGATAGTTTAGAAGATCCAATTATTCAATAATTACCTAACTATAATAATGAAGTTGAGAATGATCCTGAAATCCTTTCACGTGCTATGAGTTGCAAAGAATCAAATTTATGGTACAGTGTCAGGAAGAAAGAAATGAATTCCATGAAGAATAATGATGTATAGGATCTTGTTGAGTTGCCTAAAGGAGCAAAACCTATAAGGTATAAATGGGTATTTAAAACAAAGAAATACTCATTAGGCAACATTAAGAGATACAATACAAGACTCGTTGCTAAATGATTCACTCAAAATGAAGGAATTGGTTACATAGAGACATTTTATCCTACGTCTAAAATAAATTCTCTCCATATAATTTTGACATTGGTAGCTCATTTTGATATAGAATTGTATCAACTAGATATGAAAACGGTCTTCATAAATGGTAATCTAGAAAATAGGTTTCATGAAATAACCAGAAAAATGATTTTAAAAGGGAACAAATGAAAAATATTCCATATGCTTTTGTAGTTAGAAGCCTGATGTATGTTCAAGTTTGTACAAAATTTGACATTGTATTTGTGTTAGAATGTTAGGCAAATATCATAGTGACCTATGATTAGACCACTAGAGAGTTGTAAAGAAAGTGATGAGTTACCTTTAAGGGATCAAAGATTACGTACTTATGTACAGACAAGCTGACAATTTGGTAATAAAAGGCGACTCATATTAAGATTATAATGGTTGTGTTGATTCATGGAAATCAACATCAAGTTATATCTTCAAGCTTGCATGCGGAACCATATAATAGAGGAGTGTTAAGCATTCCTTAACTGTTGCTTCCACCATGCAGGCTGAGTTTGTTTCTTGTTTTGAAGCTAAGTCACATGGTGTATGACTAAAAAATTTCATATATGGGCTTAGACTTGTGAATTTCATTTCTAGGCCATTGAGGATGTATTGTGACAATTCATCTGCTATTTTTTTGGCTAAAAATAACAGGTGGTAGTTGGAGTAAACACATCAATATTAAGCTTTTATCTATAAGGGAATGCGTTAAGGAAAAGAAAGCGGTCATTGAACACGTGAGCACTGAATTGATGAAACTTGATCTTTGAACAAAAGGCATGCCGCCGATGGAGTTCAGGGATTATGTTGTTTTAGTGAAAGTCTTATTTATAATATCTTCTCGTATTATGATGCACATTATTGAATTTGATAAAATTGATTATTTTGGACTTGAAATGAACATAGGGTTTATTTATTAAGAATGTTATCACATTTGGGTTGATTAAAAATGCAATACATTGTACTAGATAGAAGATAATACTCTAGACCACTAAATTACCTATCCTCATGATTCATATACTATATTTTGGATTGAATTAGGATTTGATATCAAGTTGAACGCATGGACCAAGTGAGAAAATGTGAGATAGTTCCTATTTTCTAGGGAATTTTAACAACCCATAAGCTAGTCCAACATTCACTATTTTAATGGGTAAATGAATTCTTAATTTTGCGGTAATTGCCCTTTAGTGGACAACTAGCTTGATGAGAGCACATCGATGTATTTATTTCGAATAGGTTAGTTCCCTAAGCTCCTTTTAACCTTTATGAAATATGTCATCAATTTGGGGATCAAGAGTTTAAAATAACTCCAAAACACAAAACGTTCAAAATTTTCCAAGCAAGAGCATCAATAACAGGAAATACCCCCGATCTCTTATGCATCCGCTGTATTTATGATAATAGCATATATTAATGTATAAATCAAGGTTAGCTACATATTAATTATTATGTATATCAGTATAAAGTTGACAATAAAAACCAAATGATAGAAAGTGGTATATACAAATTTTTGTGTTTACTCGTGATTATTGATTTAGATTGGTCGAGCTTGCAAAATAACGTTAATTTGACTAATATTTAAATTAGAAAATATATTGGAAAATATGTGAACTTAGACTTTTAACCTAAACTAAATCCGTCAATTTTTATTAATTAATATATTAATAATCTGATTAATTTATTAATTAATTAGTCAATTTTTATTAAATAATATATTAATAAATTGATTAATTTATTAATTAATCGGTCAATTTTTATTAATTAATAAGTTCTTAAAAACTAAAATAAATTAATTAATTTTCATTTAACAATTTATTTTTTAATTAAATTTTATATTCTTCGATAGATAAGGACAATTTTTTTCGTTATATTTTAAAATTTAAAATTTATTTAAAATTTAGTTGATTTTATAACTGTTTAATACCAGTTGGAACCTCTTAAACTTAAACCTCTTATCTTACTAATTTAACTTCCGGTTTTTATAACATTGATAAATATTCTTAATATATAAAGTTTAAGACATACATAACTAAAAAATATCTTCTTTTAAATTCCTCTCTTCTCTTCATATATTATCTTACCAAATTGACACACATATTTTCTCAATCGACAACTTTAATATATAATGATATTGCATTATTTATTACATATTTTCATTTGTAACATCAATTTCTAAAAGATGTAACTTTAATATAGATTTTTTTATGGGTAAAAAAAATGTGAATCTCACCCTAATTCTACTTATTCTAAGGAGTATCTTTATCGTTTAAAATTATCTTAAAAATAATTGATAGTATTAAAATAACAAAAATTCATTTATTTTAATATAAATTATTATATAAATGGCTATTAAATACGTGATACAATTTGTATAATTACTTAAGCTTAAAATATTCGATCAAATGTTTAATAAGTACTCATTTTTTTATATTTCTAAAATTGTAAGATTATTTCTTGGGTTAATTGTCAAAAAAATCCAAACTTTTATTAATTTTTCAATTGTAGCCAAATTTTAAAAAAGTAACAATAAAATACTTAAACATTCAATTTTTTTTCAATTATAGCTCAAACTTCAAAAAGTGATAATTCTCTCGATGCCCTCAACCGTTTCTTTTATTCTTCTAACGCTCTAAACTATTCTCACATTACAGCGTATTGCATCAGTAAGGTTGTCGGGGCTGCGTAATCTAATTTAGGTCATTTTTAAACTTAACGGAAACACTAACGTCAGGTTATAATTGAAAAAAATTAAAAGTTTGAGCATTTTATTGCTACTTTGTAAAGTAGCGTTAGAATTGAAAAAAATTGAAAGTTTGGATATTTTATTACTACTTTTTAAAGTTTGAGCCATAATTGAAAAATTGACGAAAGTTTAGTTTTTTTATATATAATTAACCCTTATTTCTTTTATAGTTGTAAATCATAAAGAGTTATTTTTAGAATAGGTAGAACCATATGGGAAGTTTGTATATTTCACCAATAATTTATATCTCTTAACAAAAACTACTAAAACATATTATTTTAAATTGTCCAGATAAGCTACAAATAATAACATGAGATTCTCTTTGAATGAAACTAATTGTACACTAAATAATTCAACCATACAACATCTAATATGAACCAAATATTTTCATAAGGAAGAGAGAGTGAATGAAAATCAATGATTAAAAAGCTCAATCGATTTGACTAGTTTAATTGTAAAAACTTTGAATGGTCCAACTTTTCGATTCAATTTTTAACTTTTCTATTCGATTTATTTTAATAACTTTTGCTATGAAAAGCGACTATTTTTAATTAATTAATCAATCTTCATTAATTAATAAGATGTTAAAAATTAAAATAAATCAATTAATTTTTATTTAATAATATTTTTAATTAAACTTCAAAATTTTCAATGAATAAAGGCAATTTCTTCAATCATATTTCTAATTCTTTATTTTCATTCAATCTTTAATCAATTTTACGACAATCTAATATCAGTTGAATCTTTTAAATTTTAAATATCTTATTTTACTGTTTAACTTCCAGTTTAATTTTTAAAACGTCGGTAAAAATGTGACAGGATTAAGGATAAAAGGGTATTTCCGCCCTCAAACTTTGATCTTAAGTACACTTAACCTCAAATTTTTAAATTAGGAGTGATTAGCTCCATATTTTAGTAGTTTGTGGAATGTGCATCGCTGGATTCGTTATTTCCTTCTCCACCACCTAAATCATTCGATGGCGGTGACCAGATTCGCCATCGCTACCACCTCGCTGCCACCGAAGGACCACCACTTCAGGAACTCAGGAAAGCTCAGTCTTGATTTTGGGTTCAAGTGGTTTTTCTGGAGTTTTGCTCGAGTAATCACCAGAATGGAAGAGGGTGCTAAATTGGGAGCAAACAAGTTTGCAAAGAGAGGCAATCCGTAGGCACATCAAATGCAAATTGACAAGGACTCTAAGGAGCCACCACCAACTCCACTCTTTAAGCCTGGTCAGCTCGCTTCATGATCCTTTCTTCCACAAAGATAGGATTGCAGAGTTCATTGACAAGCGCAGTTTTCTAGATGTTCATCTAGTGTCTTTGTGCCATTTGTGGTGCTAATATGGTGAAAGTGGTTTTAAAGTGACCTGTCTATGTGATACTTTGGGTGGTGGTGTTAGTTTATGCAAGCCAATCAATTGGATGTTAATTAATATATGATATTATTTTAATTGATGAAAAGATTTTATTTATCTTTATGTATTAATTTAATTAATGTTTTATGTTTTAATACTAAAGGTAAAATTCTTGGAATAATTACTGTATAATTGAAATTATGATGAGATCATAAATGAGATTCATTTTACACTTATATATTATTCCTAAATGTTCTTAGTTGTAGTTTCATCAAGACAGGATATTAATGAAACGGTAAAACTAGCACACATTATGTTTCTTTCTTTTAAAGAAAGTAATTGATCTCATAAATTAAAGTATGAAGATGCTTAAACTATTGTGTGAGTGATTATTAGAGAATAAGTCACTAAACTGACCCGAAAATTCTGAATGGAATATTACTTATGTGTCTGTGGATTATCTCATAATAATGGTTGTATAATTGATCCTAGATCTGACTTGAAATTATCAAGGTATTTCGTATGAGAATTACTGTATTTTGATACTATTTATGAATCGTCCTAGGATAATTTAGTCGATAGTAATTGGATACAGTATGAACCATATGGAGATAGTTGAATAAGTCAATATATGATTCGTCACTCTAAAGTAATTAGAGAGAATATTCTACTATTCTTGATTAGTAATGATTTATGAAATTCTTTGGCCAGAGTGAATTGATATTTGAAAAGACATTGTTCAAATTTCAATTATAAATCAATTACCAATTATCAAGAACAAACATAATTGGACCAAATATAGTAAATACTATATCCATACTTTGTTCAATTAGAATATTTAATGACGAAAGGATTAAATTATACATCATAGTCATGCATAGATAAGTTAAGTCAATCACTTTGACATTCTTGATATTTGGATAATTATGACATGTTGCTAGACGTCATTCATGATTTATGATTATGAATTGTTTAATTAGAGAATTAAAGATAAATTAAAAAGATATATGGGATTTCTCTTTCACAAAGTTTGTGTCCAAAGACACAAACGGAGAGAGATAAAATGGATTGTACTAGACCAGATGTTTCTTATGCTTTGAGCATAATGAGCAGGTTTCAGTCTAATCCTGGTGATGGTCACTGAACAACTGTAAAAAACATTTTAAAGTACTTAAGAAGAATTAAAGATGTTTTCTTGGTCTATGGAGGAGAGGAGATATTTGAATTTATTAAAATTAAATTAATTAAAGACCCTGATTATGTTTCTATTTAAATAAAGGAAGAACATTTAGAAGCTAGCACTTTGTCTTCATCCTCTCAAATCAGTTTTAAGAATTGCTTTGTGGATACCATTAGAGGTTGGATAATTGAATAACCCGTTTGATTAATCGAAAAGGTTTCAAAGGTCTTTCAATAGGAAGACGAATAAGGTACAATTTCTAACTCGTTTTTTGTTTTATTTAAGTTTATTCAATTATTGAGATCCACTCAGAATTCGTAAAAAAGTTTTGTTTTTTGCTATGCCCGTGATTTGATCACGGTTGGATTCCATCAGGTGGAGCAAAACGTTGTGTGTGGCTAGTGGCTAGGGATAGCATTTATGTTCAGTTTGTATTCGGTCATAATCAAAATCAATGAAATTGACTCGATTTGAGTAAGTTTTGCACTGAGTTTTAGTTTTTTTCAACAAAAATTTGAGATTTGGACTGGTTCGAGCTGTCTTGAATATATTATGAAACAAGAGTAATAGTTACAGATTTCTCTTATAATTTAAGAAACCTTAAAAAATTTTAATCTTTAAATTTCTCAGGGGAAATCGTTTTTGTTAAATATAAAACCCTATTTTCAAAATACATCGAAACATCTTTTTTACGTTTTCAAAAAATTATTGTCATTTTTTTAAGAGCAAAAAAAAGACATTTTTTTATTTTTAACAACAAAAAACGTAAACATTTTTAACCAAACAAGTTTTGCAAGACTGTTTCATTTAAAAAAAAAACAGCAACGAACAAAAAAATTTGAAACCAAACACTCTCTAAATATGTTGTAATATTTGAATATAATTAAAATTATCGATTAAATTTCACCTTTTTATTTTAAAATTTTAATACAAACCATAAGTGTACATCTACGTGGCACAATCATGACCGCCCTTGCCATTAAAATACAAAAATATTGTTTTATTTTCTCAGATAAACATCAAGTCTCGTATAATTCTCTACTTTTGGGTATTCAAAACTTACTAACCAGAGAGTAGACGGTAAAAGCTAGACATGTGTACCGCAATGTTCCATATACAAAATCAGAAGACGGAGGCAAAAGAAGTTCCCCTAGCTTACACTCCTCGAGATAATAAATTATTTAAGAGAACACATTTGAAGAGAAGCTGTATTTAATAAAAGAAATGTAATAGCCACCAATAT
>JANKOD010000001.1:21429182-21444320 GCA_026284645.1 Erythroxylum acuminatum | reverse complement strand
GATGAGTCCTTTTAACCTGCTATAGCAGGTTCAATCGGTTACCCCCTCTTTCAATGACATGTGTCAAAAGATTATTGGATGAAAATTAATTTTTTAAAAAAGAAAAAATTTAAAAGAGTTATCACCGTATACAACTTTCACATTGGATGGAAATTCGTTATACAACTCTTTTTTGGGTCTTCAGTTCTGCTTCCTCTTCTTCCAACAAATCAAAGCAAAAATGGCGATAACAGCGTCAGGAGCAGCAACTTTCTCTTCAAAACCACCGCTTCCTTACTCTGCACCCTCCCTCGCCAAATCCTCTCCTCTCCTCCTCAACTTCCCTCCCAATTCTAACTTCCTCTCCCTCTCTCACCACCACCGTCGCCGTCTCCGCCCAATCTCCGCCGTCTCCGCACCGGAGAAGATCGAGAAGCTCGGTGCAGACATCTCCTCCCTCACTCTCGAGGAAGCCCGCCAGCTGGTCGATTACCTCCAGGACAAACTCGGCGTCTCCGCTGCCGCCTTCGCCCCCGCCGCCGTTGCTGTCGCTCCTGGCGCCGGAGCTGCCGCCGAGGCTCCCGTTGTGGAGGAGAAGACCGAGTTTGACGTCGTTATCGAGGAAGTGCCGAGTAATGCGAGGATTGCGGTGATTAAGGCCGTTAGGGGGTTAACGAACTTGGCTTTGAAGGAGGCTAAGGACCTTATTGAAGGTTTACCTAAGAAATTCAAAGAAGGAGTATCTCAAGATGAGGCCGAGGATGCCAAGAAACAACTTGAAGCTGCTGGTGCTAAGGTTTCCATTGCTTAGAATTCAAATGGTGATTTTATTTTCCTTTTGAGGTTACGATTTAGATTAATTTCTACTGTTTCTTTAGGAGATCGATACAGCGAACTGTAATGCTTCAATATCTGTGTAACTGAATTTCAAAGACCCAAAAAAGAGTTGTATAACGAATTTCCCATTTCAAGTTCTGATCTTTTCTCATGCTCAATGCTTACAACTTACATTTCTGTTAAATTTCCTTCCATATAAATTACCAGAAGTACTTTTCACTGACAAGACATGTTTACAAGGTGAGACCTTTCCTATCTTAGGAAAAACCTGGGAACTGACATCATTTTCTGTTCTTTGGTCTCTTGTATCCACCAACTATAGGAGGCTCCAATGGTTTCTACCATCATTACCTGTGTCTAAGGTTATATTGTAATCACGGACGATTGTGAAAGATACCGATGCAATTATGAAAATGTGGTTCCAATGTGACAGATCGCGACAACAGTCTGGATCGCAATTGCAATATTGCGGCTTCTTGAGAATATTGGGAGAATTGGAGTCTTCTCTACCTTGCCAAGCCTCTCAATTGTACACTTATGTTGCTGATGCATTCTTCAGGTCATTAGTTCATAAGAAGATTAATTCCTTGCCTCATTCTAGAAGAAGCTTGTTGCTCTTTAGTTCTGTTGTTTTCCTTAAACCTTGGATCATGTACTTGCAACTCAGACCATTTGGGGCAAATCCCACTTTCAGCATCCTATCTTGCAATGCCATTAATTCAGTCATATCACCATCCTCAGAAAACTCTCTGATGAGTTTATTGTAACTCTCAATATCAAGTATCTGATGTCTGGGGTTATATTGCAATCACGGACGGTTGTGAACGATACCGATTCAATTATGAAAATGTGATTCCAATGTGACAAATCGCCATAACAGTCCGGATTGCAATTGCAATATTGCGGCTTCGTGAGAGTATTGGGAGAATTGAGCTCTACCGTGCCAGGCCCTCTCAATTGTACGCCATTTATGTTGCTGATGCGTTCTTCAGGTCATCAGTTCATAAGAAGCTTAATTCCATGCCTCATTCTAGAAGAAGCTTGTTGCTCTTTAGTTCTATTGTTTTCCGTAAACCTTGGATCATGTACTTGCAACTCAGGCCATTTGGGACAAATCCCACTTTCAGCATTCTATCTTGCAATGCCATTAATTCAGTTATATTACCATCCTCAGAAAACTCTCTGACGAGTGTATTGTAACTCTCAATATCAAGTATCTGAAATTCCTTGGCAAATAATTCTAGTAATGATTCTGCTTTACCAACGTCCCCTTCCTTGCAGTAGCCTTGCACTAATGCCCTGCAGATTTCTGTGTCTGGTTGCACACTGTTTCGAACCATTTCTATGAGTAAAGCTTCAGCTTCATCGCTACGATTTATTCTGCACAAGCAGCTTATTAGAGCTCTGTATGCGTCAATGTTAGGTTTCAAATTTCTGTGAACCATCTCAGCTTTGAAGAGTAACGCATCTGTTCCAGAATCCATTCTGCATAGAGAAATGATGAGTTCACTATAGATTTCCTCGTTAGGAACATAACCAAGCTTAGAGATTCTTTCCAGAAGACTCTTTGCTGCAAATGGCCTGTCATCTTTACAAAGGGATGCTATCAGATAATCATAACCTTCTCGAGAGATTGGAACACGGAATTTCTCAAGTTCCGAAACCAAATTCAAAGCTGAAAGTAGCTTACCCTCTTTCCCATATCCTTCCAGGAGAACCTGACAAGTAAAATTATCAGGGCAAATCTTACTCGCTATCATTTCATGTAATAATGATCTTGATTCTTGCATCTTTCCTTCCTTGCAGTAACCAGAGATGAGGGTATTATAAGTCACAATGTCAGGATGCAGGCCTCTGTGAACCATCCTGTGGAATAGTTGATGAGCCTCTCTCATCTTCCCTTCTCTACACAGGCCATTTATTAGTGCAGTATATGAAACCAAATCTGGCAAAACATTCCTTCTGTACATGATCCTATACAAATAAAATGCATCTTCCAATCTTCCTTTTCTACAGTAAGTAGTAATCAGAGTATTATATGTCACAATATCTGGCTCAAAACCTTCTTCTTCCATTCTTTCCACAAACTCATTCACCTTATCAACATCCCCACTATTGCAGAAAATATTAGTCAGAATATTGAAGGTATACGTATTTGGATGAACCCCAATCGTCACCATCTCATCATATACTCTCCAACATTGTCCAAAGGAATTCAGTTTCAACAACCCATTCAGAAGAGAATTGCATGCAACCACACTAGGAACATAACCAAACTCCACAATCTTCACAAATGTTCTGAAACCCTGTTCAGTTATACCCACTTTCACATAAGCTTTAATTAACATGTCGAAAACAACAGGGTCCCAGTTACAATCTTCACAACAAGAAACCAGAGTTCGAAGCACATCCTCTTGAGGTGAGCAATCTTTAACCAACTGAACCAATTCAATCAAGAATTTCATAGCCTGTGTGAACTCCTTAGACCAAGCCAGTATGTGAATGATAAGACCATAATTATAGGAGCTGGGTCTTAAACCCAGATCGTCTTTGACCCAATTAAAGAACGTAATTGCCGAAATTGAATCAGCCTGACATCTCAACAAAACCCTCGATATCCCATTTGTATCCAGATGAGAAAGGATCCCTTTTAAGTCGGTCTGGAGAATGGCCAAATTGGTACGATCTCGTTTGAGAGATGAGTAAATAAGATTCACCACGTTATTGGGGTTCTGGGTTTCTGGTAGGAAATGATAAAGAGGGCTTGAGAGAGACGTAGAATCTGAACCAACTATAGTTTGAAGAGACGATGATGACGACGACGAAGAGGACGAAAGCGACGATTTTGGCACAAATTTCTGATAGTATGGTCCATTGGATTCAAGAAGTATTAATTTTCTGGGGATTCTAGTTAGAACTCTACTCATCAGTTGACCATACAAGGAATGAAACACAGAGAATGAGGAACCGGAGAGGGGAAGAGCAAGAACAAGAGCTTTAGTTGAAGATAATCTCGTTAGGGTTTAATACAGGATTCTGTAATTCTCGTTACAGCAATATGTAGAAGAAGTCATCTTCGTTATAACTTTAATTACTTGAAATAAACAAATTAATTGAAATAATATCTGAAATAATGCGTTTATAATTGATTTTTTTTAATTTAACTGAAGAAAAATTTACTTAATATAAATTTTTATTTTAATTTGTAATTAATTTACAAAATTATCTTAATTTTTCGAGTCTTAGTAAAATAATATCATTTTATTAAAATTCCATCTCAAATTCAAATCTGACTTAAAAATCTAATTATCCGATCTAAAAATCCAATTAATTCAAGTCACAGACTTCTCATCTTTTGTGCCAGTGAGAGCTAAATTGGAAAAAAGGATGTAGATGTACATATACTCCAGAAGAAAATTTACAGGTGTGGTTAGTAGGTCTGGTCTCAGCCATTTCAGGCCAAAAAATCAAAAGCTGGTATGGTTGCTTTGATGCTCTGGTATCAGGTAAGTTAGTGTCTTACGAGCTTCAACTGACTGCCATGTCCGCAAGTCGAAGTTGCTTCTCCAGAGGCAAGTGCTCTTTCAAAGTTACACAAGCTTGATGCATGACTTGCAATAGAAATGCAGCCATTTCACGTTCTGTTTCGTCAATAGGCTGTGTACTGAGTGTATCATCAAGGAATCCTGTGCCTGAAACCCAGGAGTAAATTCGTTCAGTCGAAGCCCAGAGATTAGAAACTATGGATTCTGCAACATGCTCCCAGTTCGGATCGCTCAGGAGAGAGGTAAGCGTAACTGGAAGATCGCTCAACACAGTGAGTCGATCCAGAGTTAGGAGAGGCATGTATTTGCAGCAGCTACCAGATAGCAGACCAACAAACTGTAGTGCCTGTAGCAGAAGAGCAGAAACTCGTTAGAAAGCATCAGACTGGATGGCAAATGTTATACAAAGGCACGTATCATCTTATCCAGACAACCAAAAGTGAACGGAACATAGCAGTATTCTACTTGCATAGAAATAAGTTGCTTCTTATAGTGCTTCCTTCTTTGATGAGGAGTTTTAGAAAATCTAGCAGAAATTCTCGTAGGAAATAAGTGACGGCATGGTTAGATCGCATTATGTTACTATACAAATTCAGAAGCAATTGCCATGCAGTTTTGGTAGGAGACTAGACGTGTATACCGTGGAAGGATAACTTGAGACACAGCTAATTTCTACTGCATCAACAAGCCACTGACTTTTGACACTTCCCTCTGCAAATTGCAGAGCTGCTACGACTTCAACAAGCAGATTCCAAATGCCTGAAACCATGAAAACATATGCATGAAACAAGGTATAGCTCAAAGATTTGAGGCAATGAACTAATTTATTTGTTTATTAACATCATTAACACTTTTAAGTTTGCTGATTTGTTCATAGTAGTCAAGTTCACCACATGGAGCAACCTACCTCGTGATTTGGAGTTCAGTAGCCAGGCTTTTAATATTCCAAGCTTCATCAACGGGATGGAACCCATTCTCACAAGCTTGGCCATTGTTAGAAGCTTCTTAAGGACCTCAGTAGTCAGGTCATCTCCTTGTGTTAGATCCAGCAGGGAAACCTGATAGGGAGGACTCATTGAGGAAAGAAGTATAAACTGTAAATCACTGACACTTAAATTCAACTCAATTCAGCTCTCTTAATCCCAACCTGTTGGAGGTATTTCAACAATTATTGAGGGGATGAGACTTGAAAGATATGAGGAATAAATTTCAATTACTTCAATCATTTCACCTGATTTAAGTTGATAATTATGCAAACTCAAAATGCATGAAGAGTACCACAAAGAATATACGAAGAACAAGGTAGAATGGAAAGTATGTTTACCTGGAGGAAATCCAATAACCACTCATCCTTAGCCTTTGCTAGGCATTTAACTACCTCTGACCACTCTTCTCCACAGATGGGAAGATCTGCTTCAATGGTAACAGTGGATTCTGAAACAGGCAACAACTGAAACAACACTTGTATGCACTTCTCAACACTTGACATAGAATCTAAACAATTAAGAGAAGTATCATCTAGACAATGGTAAGGACCCTTCCAGCATGATATTCTCAATGAGCTCCTCTCGTCAGGGTTATACACTTGGAATGAATTATGTGAAGTAAAGAAATCGGCAATATCACAGAACAACTTCTCTAGCCGAGAACCTGAGAATATTTTTATTAGGCCAGCAAGATGGAGAAGTAAAAAAGACTGCATATTTATGCTTAATGCGCTGAATCTTGAGAAGTCAGTAAGCTCATCCAGAAAAGTTAGGAGGGGCTCAAGCTCGTCTGCGTGAGCCATTGAGAATTTCAGACACTCCTGCCTAAGGGTTCTCTGCTTAAGAACTGAATTGGGTCGCAAAAACTCAGAAACTTGAGCCTCATATCTCATGCAGCGTCTAACAACCGATCCCCAATCTACAATGGGCAGTCTGGGAGCTTGTGAGAGGCAACTTAGGACAGTTATTATTGTTCCAATGTCCAAATTTTGATCTTCCCCAGTATAGTTACAATGCATTAGCCAGACAGAGAGCTTCATGACTAAACTGTCCTCTGAAAAACTGTGAGAAACTGTTTTTGGTTCAGCAACATTAGTCTCAGCACTACTTTCAGTAATACCGAGTTTCTTGGACCATACATGATTTCGAAGGAATGAAAGAACCCAAGATGCATTTTGTTGCATTTGGAGGTCATCAGAATTCTGTGCAACGAGAAACATCTCTTGTATCAATGTCGTCAAATGTGGTTCAAAAACATGGCTCGAAAGCAAAGGACCTATCATATAAGTTGATTCCTGCCAAGCATATGGAAATCATGTTACATATGTAAGTCCATAGTGCCTATCATGCTTAACTAGAAAGACAAAAGAAGATATTAACCAACCATTTTTTTAGGACCAGTATTTGCTGAGGAAGAAAAAAGATGGCCATCAACCAAAATCCCTGCACCAGCTCCCATAGCATTAACTACTCCAAGCATCCCACCCAGTTGCACAAGATTGGGATGAGGATTAGAATAGCATCTTCTGAACAAGTCTAGGAAATTTTTTATTTGTTCAAATTCAACGCAGTGTACACCTTCATTTAAAATGCAAGCAATAAGATTTCCTGCTCCAACAGATGATGCCAATAACAAACTCTGGTGGAAAGCACCAGACATTTTCACAGATGTCAACTCAGATATGAGCTCACTGTAACCATTCATCAATTCGCCTAGTTCATTATCACTAATCATTTCCACCCTCTGGAAGAAAGCAACAATACTTGGAAGTACAAGACATGACCCGACAGACAAAAATTTATCTGATCCTTTACTAGGAAAGTTCGTGTTTAAATGTGGGATCCATGATATTATCAAGTCTTTTATCTTAGTCATGGCCTCATGTGCCCCAGCTCTGTATAGGGCACTAACAGAACTTCCCACCCCAAAGACAAGACCAGCAACACCCCAGATATCTTCCTCCAGATCACACTTCTCAAACGAATGTTCAGAACCTATCTCAATCTTGGTTTCATCACTGGCCTTAGGGAAATATTCAAGCAGAGCCTCTAGAGTATGATGTGAAGCTTGACAAAAAGGACTTATCATTAGAATTAATGTCCGGACTATCTTTCCTAGCATGTCAACTTCCTGAATCTTCAACTTTTCTTTCTCCAAATGAGTGTTATCAGAAGTTTGGATCCTCCTGGCAAGATCATGGCATGAAAAGCCTAAGCCAACAGCACATGCTCCTTTCACAAGAATGCTTTTGCTGCAACACAAAACCTGCGTGCACATGCTCTCAATCAGTGCACACATCAATACATATATATATAACCCAGGAAAAGAAATAAGAACACCCTCATTCCTCAGAGCTTTCTGAACATGAACTGAAACCTATAGAAACATCTACAAATAACATATCTTCCTACCTCCATAAGTCCATTAATATTTTGGAATTTCTGCTTATGATCAGTTACATGCAGGCAACTTGATATTAATCCAAGAGATATTGCAGCTGTCCATTGGCGGAATTCATGTTCATGCTGGAACAAAAAATTTAATAGAAATTTCGAAGCAGCGGCTTTGATAGTATGCGCAGATGGAGGCAAGACCTGAAAATAGCCAGCAAAGCATCCAATAAAGATACTTCATTCCTTAAAAGGCACAGAAACTTATACCAATGGTAAAATCGATTAATAGGTTTTCACCAAAGAAGATGGGGTAGAAGGAATCTTGCGCAGCCAGAGTTCGTTTGTCTTAGGCAGTAGAACTTCAGTAGGTACGTATATAGCAAAGAAAATACTGCTCTGATTAGAAAGGATGATTAGATTGCCTAGGTTTAGCAGAACATACTATCCATAACAACATTCACACAAAAATTCACCTTGGTCTCAGACATCTCTCACATTAAAAGGAATTGGTGACCAAAGTTATAGCAAGAAATTTGCATTGTACATATCTCTTACCATGCAGAGTGCACCAATTGCCAGTGCAATATTTTCAGCAGATCTTGGTATAGATTCTTCAGCAAGTTGCAACAAAACCTGCAGGACAAGAAACAGTAACATTGCACCTAAAACCCAAACCCAAAACCCAAAACTGCCTATGCTGGCAAAGTCGACAGAAAAGAGGTGAAGAAAGGGTATTATGAGAAAATGAAAGACAAAATATGCACCTTCAGGATATCATTAGCCACTTTTGACATTTTATCAGATGCTACAGAAGAAACTTTAGCATCAATGGTTGCAATATAACCCTTCATCCATCGACTCATGAACGATTTCCATGATTGTAGTGACAGAAGGGCGATGAAGATGTTTCTTGAAAGTTGAAGAGAAGCAGCTATATCCAGCAATGTGTTCTGATAAACAGTATGAACATCTTGCAACACCTGAAATAGGCGATGAAGACTTGAAATATTGGTCAATAATTGAGAATAAACTTCAATATGTGACTTATCATACCCTTCCTTGGTTGTTCAAATTTTTAGGGTTAAAGGAAAGGCATAATAGAGCTGCACCAGGTAGTTGTCCAGCACTATGTTTTCCACCTGCAGTTATAAAGCATAATCACAAGCGACATAGGTAGCATGATGGAATTGCAAGAGCTATATTCATGCCGTGGCTAAAGGGAATTTATGTTCTTGTTCTCCTAATTGACCACACCAAGTGGTAATACTCCTCTAATAGATGAGTGTGCAGAAAATGAAATGAAAATGAACAAAGGCACCGACAGAAGTCCTTCAAATATATTCCTCAATTGTGTCAATCAGTTCTAAAAGGCTAAACTTGAAACTCCCATTGCCAACTAAAGATGCCATGACCACATGCAGCGAAATATCTTAGTCTTTTTATTGTTCTTTGACCCGATACCAGAAACTAAATGCAAAATAGTACGCATTCTTACTGCGCAGCATATGTTATTATACCTGAAGGGAAGAGAACCTGAGGACAGACATCTAGCAGTTTCTCAACCTTGTTTCCTGCAACCTTTTTATCCCTTATGAGTCTTCGCCGATTCCTGAAGAAAATAGAACTATTTGATATCAGGTGCTGCAAAACTCTATCACATAAAACAGAAAATCAAATACATTGTTTACATGTGTTCATGGTCTATGATTTTGACTTCAAAGGCTTCCATGGCCTTAAGTACATCAAGATTTGTCTCACTCAAAAGCAAATCCGTGTTTGCTTTTTTGAAATCTGGAATTCCACTTACTAGGTCTGGAACCTTAAGAACACAACATTAAATATGGATGAAATTAAGACATAATAAAGCATAGTACTTCATCCATTTGCTGTTATAGATGTCAAAGGAATGAAGTTATCAAACCAGAGGAAAAGTTCCAAAGGATATGCCTTCAAACTCAGAAAATTTACCTCATATTGGGTTAATGCCTCAAATGCAATAACCCTTGCCTTTGTCCATTGGTCCACATAATCAACATGTCTGGAGGAAGCAACGACCCACAAAGTTTGTAAAACATTTCTTGAAATTTCTGAATATGCTCCAGCATCCATGGCACCCCATCTCAAAAGAAGGCATAAACTGTCAATCAGAAGAATTAGTCGTCAGCCAGATATAATGATGACACTGAAAACTGTCTAAACATGGCTATAAACTAGCCAGTAATACTGGCAATTTGAAAGTTCAGCCTAGCTCAGCCAACCCTCTTCAGCTTTTACTAAGGCGTTGGCAGATGTTGAAATATTTGAAGGAAACCATAATCCTAAATATCAACAAATGCTACAAAATGCTCACCTTTGGGCCAGAACAGGGCGTGTGGAGTAGTCCAGAACATGTTTTTCGATGACATCCCAAGCAGTGTAAAAATCTAGACAGAAAACAAATTGAGAGTTCTCTAAGGAAAATAGTGTAATTTTAATATAAATCACAACTTATTTCAGAACCATGCAAATAAAAAAAAAATTGCTTGGAGATGAACACTGTAACCTTTGCTCTAGGAAACAAAATCATTTTCCAACTGTTGCTTAGGGGGAAAACATAAACATTTCTGCAGAAAATAGCTCTGCCTACTTAGTTGCATAAGCAGAAAGAAAATTTTTCAATATGAAGTTAGAGATATGCATAAAGTGTGGAGAATCCTTCTTCAACCACAAAAATTAGGCCAAGGACCTAGATACTTGTCATATTCTCTGCCAAAGGAACTACAAACTTTGCTTCCCCTAGCCAAAGGATGACTATCAAAGCCAAAGCTAAGCAGGCCTTAATGTTATCTAAGATACTTGGCAACTCTTGCCTATGATACTATTGGACGAGATGCTCAAAGAAATTGCACTATCATATTTCCCAAATGGTCTTGCAAGAAATTTACTGAAACCACTACTATCAGCTTGCTTGGAGATATTGAGACAATCAAATAAAATCTGTCTTCAATCATATACTGAATCCATACATGGATTGGAAAATGAAATAAACCATCCTTTAATTTCATAGGGCAATTGTCATTACCAATCACATCAGCTTCACAAAGATGAGCAAGGCTTTGAAAACCAAGAGATTGAATAATAGAATCCTGGCTCTCAATGCATGCCTGTTATTGAGAAAGAAAAGAACATGAGATTAAAAAGAAGCATGCATGGATTACCAGAAAATGAATATCTAAATATAAAAACCAGGTTCATTTTCCCCATACCGAAACAGACAAAATAAGGTCAACACCCCTATCAGGATTTTTCCTGCAAACATCCCTAACCGAAGCAGCCAAACTTATACAGATATTTCTCTCATACTTCAACTCCTTGAATACTTGTGGAAGTAATACCGCCTGCATATTATTAAGCACGTTATAAACAAAATCGAGCATACTGCTGCATCCATGTTGTTTCTTATTTTTCCTTTTTTCTTCCAAAAGATAGTTCCAATACCTAATAGCATAAAAAGAAACATGGCACTATTCATAAGCAGCATAGTAAGAACATACTTGCAGACTCCCAAAGGCACGGTCATTGATTTCCCACGTTTGACAAAGCAAACGAGCCCCTGTTGCAAACAACACTCTGCAGATGATAAACACAAAGCATAGTCAAAAACAATAAGAATCATAAACAGAAACAACAAAAAAACATTTTGCTCTTTGGAGTAGATCTTTTGAATTTTAGATAGTGATTCAAAATTATGACATCAATTTAATCTCCTAAGCAAACAAGCTCTATCATACACAATCTGGGGAATGGCAAAGTTCATTGAATCATAATCCTCACTATGCTTAGGATGAATGGGATACTCTAAATTAAAGCAATAAACAAGACCACAGCACGGACTAATTATTCTCAATTGATTCCTGTTATTCAATCCAACACAGTATTGAGTATTGAATAAAGAAATGAAAGTGAGGCCATTAATAATCAAGGAGTACTTACCCATTTCCATCCTTTTGAAGCATTGGCAGGATAGTCTGAACCACAAGTGGAATCATCACGGAATTCGAAGCAAGTGATGGAAGCACTGCTAAAAGTCTTGGCTGTCAGACAGATCAATTTAAAAAATCAAAAAATAAGAGAGAGAGAGAGAGAGTAAATGAAAGCCACCAAATGAAAAGAATGAGCATTCTCATACTAGAATAACTCACCACTAGATTGTGGCAATTAAAATCCTTTTTGGTGAAAATGTTGCAGTAAAATAGAATGCACAGTAGCAGTGGAACTGCCTGCCTCGGATCCATAACACCAACAGCAGCCAATAAATCTATTGCAGTATTCCCCGATGACTGATGCATCACCAGAACTCCATTAATTGCAGAGAGTAGTGGAGGCATTTCTATGATATTGAATTGCATTATTATGATATAAATGAACTCTTGCAATGAAAGAAGGATACAAGTAACATAGGATTTGGGGGCCTCACCAGCTAAAAACATTTCTTGAGACCGAGTAATAGGATGTGAGGACTTCCGCCTTTCAATGATATGCAAAGAGTGTTCTCTTAGTTGAGAACTCCAAGGATTTGGCCCATTGTGTATGCCTTTGACACTAGTTTTAGAGCCAGAAGCGAAATTTATGAAAAAACTGGACTGCAAAAATTGATCCTGGGAAACAAAATAGTCAAAATGTTGAGAGAACTAAATCATAGGATAGTCAAATAGCTAATAAATTTTCCTTTAAAGTAAACTCAAGCAGCCATGTCCCAACTAGATGAATGTGGTTGGTAGGAAACTTTGCAACACTCTCTTCATCTTATGCAACAATAGTAGATATATAGGTAATAACTAAGAGTACTCTTCTCTTTTATTTAACAACATTGTGATGAAGGCTGACACCGAAGCCATTTTATGGAAATATGTTCTTAAACATCAATGAGAAATCTTTCTCTTTCTGGGTCTAAACAACAAATAGGAAGCATACATTGAATGGGTGAAAAACTAGCAAAACCCTGTAAAAAAGTGATTGAATATCTGACATTAAGAGGATAGAGATAGCTACATGCCTGAAACCAAAGATGTTGCAGAAGCCTATAAACCAGAAGCCCAGGTGAGCCGATGGATTGGGTTCTTCCTTTGTTGGACAATTCAATTCTTGGATGTCTCAACAATTGTACTAGGAGATGCTCTAACATGACAAGTAAATCAGATGCAGCTCCCTTAACAGGTCTAGAAGCAGATGACATAAGGTTGATGACAGGAAACATAAATAAGAGCTCTTCATCCAAAGCAGCTTTAGTAATATCATCCAAATTTGCTGCAAAATAAGTAAATCACTATAAACATTCAGCAGCGTCCCACAGGGTAAAGTAACAATAATGCACATGATGAGAAAGTCATCAAAGTACTAATTGAGAACAGAGATTAAATGTTTCAAACTTGTTCTATGGATACATGGAAAGCACAAAGTTTGAAGGAAAAATAAACAAAGCAACCAATTGTTCAGGATTGCAAGAAAATAACCATTAAAATGATAAGATGATGCATCTACAAGTATTTTTAATAGACAAATGAAGAGGCACCTTGGATGCCTAAGAGGCATATACAGTAATCAGAAATGTGAGTTTACCATATATATATAATTGACGAAAAGAAACTCATAAAATGATCATTCAAAAAAATAAAAAGCAAACCAGAATATATTACTTGAGTGCTTTTTTATCCTATATACATGGGATAGAGTGAACATACTGTTTTTCCTTTTCCACTTTATAAGAAAGGTTAGGAGCTTCAATAAAGAGAGTTGATCGTGTTCAAGTTCAGATTGAATGAGGACAATAAATAGAGACAGCATCACTGATGATAACTCAGGGACATATTGCAAAGCAAGATCTTCTTGGACAACAAGTAACCGTTTGACAAGTTCAACAATTAGCTCAATGCCACCAGAATGCCCACGAAGGTGTGTCAATAAGGAAAGAATGTCCTCTGACAGTTTCACACCAAGCTTTTGAGCCACAGCTACCAGCTACTAACATATAAAAAAAGATATGAAAAATTATAAAATGCAGATGATGGAGTAATTATCCTCGAGTTGCAAACTTGTTTACAAACACTCAAAACCAAAGCTTTAAATCATACCAATCCTGTTCCAACCAACCGTTTCAAAACTACCGTGTAAGCATCAACAACGCTTTCCAAGAAATAACTTGAGTTCTTAAGTTCCGGCATACCATGCCAATACAGTTAAACCAGTAAAGCAATGCTGAATATACCCAAGAATACAACATCAGTAAACAAGTGTACTAACATCTAAGTCCTTGTGCGGTAGATATGTAATGCTTCTGGCTAATAGTTTAAGAACTGGAATGGCCTTGCAAGGATATGAACAACATAAAGATGCCATTGATGATATAAGCTCCCATGAAAATAAAGATGCTAATAAATCTGAAAAAGGTACTAGAATAATTGAAAAATTAAGAAGGGTCGCAGGAATTCTTAGCGATCAGATAATGTTAAACACAATGCAAAAGGAACTTCCAACTTCAGTAGTACCTGATATAGTCCCACTCTATTGTAACCGTTGCTCAATTCACTCGTATTCTTCACCTGTAGAGCCGTAAAATATTGTTTAGATGTAAATTAAATTATATTTACAGAAATAGGAAGTGAGGAACATATTTTTCCCATTAACTTTACCACCTTCTGGCAAGCAATTGCTATTTGCAATAAATAGCATGACAGAAAAAATTAATTACGTGATATCACAAAGAAATTACTAAGTACTTCTTGAACTGTCAGTTCGGGATTCCCATGATCCATCTCCGATTTCCGTGAATGAAGGAAAAGAAATTATATGATTCTCTCAAGATGGAAATAAAAACATGTATTATTCATATTGCTATGGATATAACCATCTTCAAGGTGGCTTGTTTGTGGAGATAGCTACTTCGTTAACATTTGGTTGGCAACTTGGCATAAAAATAACCAAGCCAAATTCCTTATTCTCTCTTCCTCAGTCATAGATTTGCTTTTAAATCTTTAAGTGAAACCGGATGGTGCTCGACCCTGTTTATTTAAGTTTTAGGCAAAACAATTTCCAATTAGGTCCAATTGTGTACGAGGGTTATCTCCTAATTTCTAACAACTTTTACTTCGTTAGCAAACAAGCACTACACAATCCATAACTAATAAAATCGAAAGGTAATGTGATATAATGTTTCCTGTACTATCTACTGCATCAATCAATCTGGATGCTTTTCATGTTTAAGGTGCCATCATAAAAGCTTCAAATCAAGCACAGCAAATGTAATTTAAATTACAGCCGAAAGCTCAACACCAACAAGGTGTGCTCAAAATATCAAATAAATGGAAAGCCAAAAATATGGAAAAAGGACAAGAGGAAACGAAAATAGAACAAAAAGGGAA
>JANKOD010000001.1:21398490-21415953 GCA_026284645.1 Erythroxylum acuminatum | reverse complement strand
GGCGGTGCTCGGTTATGTCCCTTTGCCCAATATGTCCATCAGATGTCCAGTCCTGCTCTGGACTGAGGGGGGGTGTCAGGAATCTCACATCGGACAATTACAAAGGCATTCAAAAGTTTATAATAGTATGCAAACCTCCTCCTCTTGAACTAACTTTTAGGGATGAGTTAGGCAATTCTAATAACCTGTAATAACAAGGCGGTTGATGGTTACGACGTTGCATAAGAAAACAAGAGTTCGTGGATATAATTCTTGCCTAGAAGAGTGTTCAAGAAGAAGCAATTAACGCAGCCATAGCTAGCGTATTAAAATCCGTGATCGGAAAGAGGATTTTGGTGGAAAGCAGAAGAGTTCTAGAAATGTAGTATTTTGATCGAACGCGTTAGGAAAATTAGTATACGTCACCTAAATTGATCCCTTCCACTAGTTTCATTAACACAAGGACTAAATGGTAGTTGTTACCATTTTACAACTACACCCACAGTGAACTTATGCTTCAATTCGACTAAATGACAGATAAGTGTCGATGTGTAGCATGAAAACTACATTTAATGTGACCTATATGTGCCTTTTTTAACTGATCCGTCTTTAACCAAACGAGATCGAATTTTAGAGTAAATCATAAAAATTGAAAAGAATTTAATATTTCATTATTATCATTACATCAAGTACAATATCAAGCACAAAGAATATAACATGAACATCTACTAAATCAAATGGTATCAAATGTAACAACGCTCATATGAGTAACATGATCATGAAAGACCTTCAGATTAATGCCTTAATATGTAAGTCCACAATCATGGAATTTATTCGTATAAACTCAATACTGACAAAACCACTATGAACTCTTTCTTTCACAACGAGGAACTTAATGTATATATGTTTAGATCTAGAAGATCTCTTGTTGCTGTTTGAGCACGTGACTATTGCTTTATTGTCCCAGTATAACTTGAGTGGCCTTTCATTTCCATTCACTATTTGTAGCCTTGTAATGAAATTGTGTAACCATATAGCATGATTGGATGTCTCATAACATGCAACAAATTCAATCTCTATAATAGAAGATGCAATGATTGTCTGTGCGGCACTCTTATAAGAAATTGCACCTCTGGCTAATAAATATATATAAACATATGTCCATTTATGACTGTCTTGGCATCCAGTAAAATTGGAATAAGAAAATCCAATTATCCTAAGTTTGTCCGACCTCTTATATATGAGTATATAATTCTTAGGATTTTGTGAATATATGAGGACTCTTTTTGCTATTAACCAATGTTTTCTTCCCAAATTGCTTTGGTATCTACCAAGAATTCCCACAACATATACGAGATTAGGATAAATGCATACCTGCATACAAATCATACTCCCTACCACCAACATATAAGGGATATTCTACATAAACTTGGATTCTCCTAACGCTGCTTTAGACTAAATTTCTCTCTTTTAAATATAGAGGTATCATGAGGTCTACAATTTTGCATGCCAAATTGATGTAATACCTTTTCTATGTAATGGAAAACAATCATGGCGAATCTAGATCCCTAATATGAATGATGTTTCACCAAGATCGTTCATTTCGGATCGCACTGAAAGAAATTTATTGGTTTCTCGAAACAGTTCCACATCACTATTGGCAAGAGAAATATCATCCACATATAGGACCAAGAAGATGAATATACTCCTTCTGAACTTATGGTACACACAATCTTCAACAACATTTACTTTAAAGCCAAATGATAAACATCCTGATGAAACTTTTGATACCATTAATGAGAAGCTTTTGTAGCCCATAAATGGGTTTCCTAAGTTTACAAATCAATTGAATAGTTTCTTTAGAAGCCAACCCCTCCAGTCTTTTCATATAAATTGTTTCCTCAATGTCTTTATTAAGAAAAGTTGTCTTTACATTCATTTGATGTAGCCCAAGATCAGAGGGTGCCACAAGTGCTACAATAGTCCTAAAAGATTCTTTCAATTAAATTAGAGAGAAAGTCTCTTTATAGTCAGTGTCTTCATTCTAAGTAAATCCTCTAGTGATAAGAAGAGCCTTATATCTCTCCACATTGCCTTATGAGTCCCTTTTAGTCATAAAAAACCATTTACAACCAATAGGTTTCACACCTTTAGGCAATAGGATAAGATCCTAAACGTTGTTATCTCTAATAGATTGCATTTCCTCACCTATGACATTAATCCACTTATAAGAGTTAGAACTTTTAGTTGCATCATAGACGGTAAGTGGATCTTCTCCCACTAAGTCAACATTTTCCTTATGTTCTTGAAGAAATACAATATAATCATCTATAATTGTACTTATTTATTCCTTCATGGATCTTCTTAAAGGCATTGGTTCTACTTGAATTTGATCCTTATGCTCCATATAAATAATGGATTAAGGAACAATTGGATGATTTTGATGGGTAAAAAACTCGTCATTATCATGTATATATACTAAATGTTGTTGAATCATGTTATGAATAAAACTTGACCATGATCAATAACAACTGCAAGAAGAGGAACATTGACTAACTGCTCTTCAAAGACAAAGTCATTACCCTTATCTTCCACCCCCCCTCCAAAACTTAACATCGTCAAAGAATTGAGCATTTCTTGTTACAAATAATGTTTTTATTTTATGATCATAGAATTTTAACCCCTGTGATCTTTTAGAGTATCCTACAAAGTAACTACTAAAGTTTTCTGCATCTAGTTTCTTTTCATTTCGCTTATAGGGTCGTGCCTCAACTGGACATCCCCAAACAAACAAATGCTTTAAGACAGGTTTCTTATCCGTCCATAACTCGTAAAAGGTTTTGTTTATAGCTTTTTTAAGAACTCTATTCAGTATTTTCATTGTGGCCTTTAATCCATATCCCCATAGTGAGTAAGGTAAACTTGTACAACAAAACACACTTTATACCATGTCTTTAAGGGTTTTATTTCATCTCTCTATTACACCATTCATATTTTGAGAACCCAATATGGTGTCTTGGGGAAAAGTTAAACGCTCATTTAGGAATTGAGTAAATGGAATTAGACGTTGTTCGCCTAATCCATCGTACCTTCTATAATATTCACCATCACGATCGAATCTTATGGCCTTAATAGTTTTACCAAGTTGATTTTCAACTTCGACCTTAAACATCTTCAAAACGTCAAATGATTTGGACTTCTCATGAATTAAGTATATATAGGTAGCCATATCGAGAGTAATCATCATTGAACATGATAAAATATTGTTGACCATTCCATGAAGCAATAGGAAATGGATCACAAATATTTGTATATATCAATATTAAGACATCCATAATTCTCTCAACTCTTATTTTGATCTTGTTTATAGTTTTGTGCTTTATGCACTTAATACAAACATCATAATCTTATTCATCAAGTGTTTCAAGAATTCTTTCTGATATACACCTGCAAATTCTCTTGCTAGAGATATGAATGAAACACTTATTGCATAAAAATAAAGAATTCTCGTTTTATCATTTATGTTTAATAACTTTAGTTTCAACATTATAAGACTTACTATGTGAATTTATTGTATGAAGTAAATAAAGTTTTTCATAATCAGATAAATTACTGATTCTAAGATGCATGTAATTAAGATAAACATCACATGCATTTTCTATTTCTAAATGAACAAACAAATCCTTCTTTGTCCAATACGAAAATTTAAATCAAATTCTACCTAAAAGACAATATAATAAATGTGCTCTTTAATTTTAAATAGAAATTGGTATGTAATAACAACCATAAAGTCTTTATATATAAAACTCCCACCAAATTTCCAACCCCCATATGGACGTAATTCTCACCATCACTAGGTTCGGTAGTTCATGCAACCCTACATATATATATATTTATATAAGTTAGAGCATCATAATCCAACCCTCAAGTATATCTTGGTACTAAAACCAAATTAACTTCAGTGCAAACAAGAGCAAAAGACATACCTTTCCTTACTTTCCAAGCATGATATTTTGCACAATCTCTCTTTATATGAGAATAGTCCTTATAAAAGAAGCAACTATATTTCTTATGTCCGTTAGATGTATCCTTATGCTTCTTTTGTGGTTCAATTATTGTAATCAATTATTCTTTCTGTTTCTTACCACATCTTAAAGAGGTCGTGAAATGAACACTCTTAATCTTGTGTTGTCTCATCCTATCTTCATCTTACACCAAGGGAGAGATTAGCTCATATAATGTCCA
The DNA here is from genome assembly GCA_026284645.1 of Erythroxylum acuminatum. Classification (NCBI taxonomy): domain Eukaryota; kingdom Viridiplantae; phylum Streptophyta; class Magnoliopsida; order Malpighiales; family Erythroxylaceae; genus Erythroxylum; species Erythroxylum acuminatum. The sequence goes on along the minus strand of JANKOD010000001.1, from coordinate 21,411,729 downwards.
TTTTCTCTTTTGACAATTATAGTTTACCTCAAACTAACTAAATTGGGAATGAAGAGATATCAAAACTAAGAAAGTCTTCTGACAACTCTACCTTCGGTGTCTTTATTCGTCCCGCAAGATCAAACATTTCAAGTATATACTCCCTTTTGCTTCCATTATCCTTATACCTCTTGGAGGTAAGTTTTTTTAAAGCTGCACTCGTCTCCATCTTATTGTTTTTGGTGAAACACTTCTCAAAGGTGTCAAGGAACTTTTTGACATCCTTTTCTTCAGACATAATGTCAAAAAATGTCTTTGAAGTAACATTCTTTATGATTATAAGACTTGGGCAGTTAGAGTGATCACATGTCTAAAAAAAATCTCCATCCCATATATAAAAAGTCTTCAATCCTCAAAACAGCTTTAATTTGTAAGAGGTGTAGGACACGAGTTTCTTAATGTGACTTTTAGATCCATACATCCCAAAACCATAGTCACCTTATTTTTCCAAGTCTTAAATTTGCTACCCTTAAGCCTCAGAATGTTGTTAATGTTGGCAATAACAGAAAAGGCATTAACAATATTAGTTGTATAGAGAACAACATATAAAATAATTAGCTCACAAATACATGTAACTATACCTAAGTAGTGATTAATTATATCAATAAGAAAAATATGCAAAAAGTAATATTAATAAAATAAAGAGATAGTTATCATATTAAATTTATATTATTATGATTTTTATAGATAAGGTTGAAGTAAAATTAAGATTTTAATATAGCACAATATAATGATGGATTACTTTATAATTCAAATTTAAGAACTATTATGTTATTTTATAAAATTATTCAAAATAATATTTAGTATTGATCGGTATCGATACTATATTATACCAAAACTAAGTCTAGTATTAGATTCGATAAGGTATTCATGACATTGAATAAAACCAAATACTTTTAAAAGCACAGAGTTCATAATTACATATATGCATACATTTTTATATAAAGAGATAAATTTAAGAATATTAAATGATTAATGTTGGAATATAGCTTGACTTGTGACTGCAAATATTTCAAAATTCTCTTAGAATTGTGGCTCAATTTGTATTGTGGTCTTACAAACAAGTAATAAGATCTACTCTCCTAAAATAAAAGGAGGTGAAAGCAGAAAAGGGAAACATTCACATTTTTACAAAAATATTTGTTAAATTTTAATGTTTTAAAAATAAATTGTTTAATTTATTTTTAAAATAAAAATGATATAATAAGACATATTTTAATTAAATTTAAACTACTTTTTACTTTAATTATATATAGTAAGTTAATCACAATTAATAGATCTAATTGAACTTAAATTGATTAATTTAATATTAATTAGTTTTTTTCATCCCTTAATCACGTTTAATTAATTAGGGTTCATAAATCTTCTCGAAATTTCTTGTTCTAGCTTTTGGTTGGTCTCTACAATCATGGTCGTCCTATAACCTTTTAAATGGAACTGGGTCAAGTAGATCAGTTTGAAATCGATAGAGAAGAACAACGAATTGTTGATTGAAGCTCTTGGAGGGTAATATTTGTTCCTTTTTATGGGATGAATAGGGCAGGTGACGAGGGTATTACTGTAGAAAAATCATTCTTTTCCTTTCCTTTCAATGTTCTTCTCTTAAAGACACCTTCATTATGTTGAATTACTTAGTTAATCAAGAAAATGCAAAAAGGGATATGAGAAAACATAGAGATGAGAAGCGAGTTTGGTTTGTTGTGGTAGTTGAATAAGAGGTTGGATATAAAGAGAAGAGGAAGCTGAGTATGATCTTATCTTCATTATTAGTTTCCTCTTATATATATGCATATATTGTATATATGATGATCATCATCGTCGTCATTCACAATTTCCTCTTTTATATATATATTCTCCAGTGCGAGGAAACTGAGAATAACGATGAGGATCATATATATATATATATATATATGGCAGTCGTATATATTCGAGGAAGAAGAGAATAGAAGATGACAGTATAAACGTGTCTCTACAAGTCTTAGGAGATCAAACACAAAGCTTTTCCTCTACAATTCATTCACGGAGAACAATTTCATAAACCCTGTTATATCCTTAGAAATATTTTTAAAAATAAAATTAAAACAAGATTAAAGAAGAATAGGCTGGGCTCCATTACGATTCATGTACTACTTTGGCATCCAATTTGATTAGGGAATTGAAAATTCAAATTGGGAACTTAAATCAGGATTTTCTTTTATTAAATTAGGTTAATTATTAATTTTAATTAAGATGTGTGCAGATGATTGCATGTTTCAATTCTATAAAAACAAGAAACATAATATAGATGAGAGCGTGAGAAACATCAAAAGGTTTGCATTTCATGAATGGTGGAGCTAGAGCTAGAGCTAGAGGGATCCCCCCATGGTACAATTCCAACATTAGGATATATTTTGTCGTAAAGTTTGTAACAATAGCCTCAATACTTTGCTCCTGGCAAAAGCTCTCCATTTTATTTTTTTCAAAATGGACTACAAGGTCCATGATCAATTAAATTGGCCAATTTAGCATTTGAATTTTTTAATTAATTAATTTTATTAAATCAAGTTGAGCTTAAACAAAAGTATGATGACAAGAGAACAAGTTTGGCACTAAGCCATATAGACCTTAGTGTAAATATATTCCAACTCAAGTATAATTCACAAACATTAAATCTTCTGTAGACTTTTCATTCTTTGACTAATTATGGACTGAGTATTATTAGCTAGTAGAATTTTCCTGATCCAGTAACAATGGAGCCCCCCAGCATTAGGGGATCCCTCTCTACTCCATTGAATAATCTATTGCTTCTTTCCCTTTAGAATAAGTAAATGGTGCAACAAAAAGTAGTTTGGAGAATGATCCCATCCTTCTTCACATGGGTATACATTATGCTAGCCCATTGGATTATGTTTATCCATACATTCTGTGAGCACTAAATGTACGTTCTATCTTAAATTTGATTCTAGATGGATTGGGAGAAATTGCAATGGAAAATAGCTGTGGAACTACTTCAATATCAATTTTACACAAGAGAAACTTCATATCCTTAGTTTTCAGTCGATTTTTAACAGCTAACTAATTGATTATTGCAGCTTTAGGGGATAAAACTTTCTTCCCTACTAGCTCATACTAAGAAACCTTAGGTTAAGCAGCTCTAAATAGCTTGTAACAAAAAGCATTACTAAATTTAAAGATACTGTTATTAGTCTAATTAGGTTTATTTTCTCCTTCCTCTGGTTGATAGTTTAGAATCCACCAACCCTCTGAAATTATAACCTAGTCCCCATTTTGTATAATGTTACTTACTTTACCTTTATTGGAATCTTAGAACTCTGATAAGGCATTTTACTTCTCCTGAAAAGAGGGCTAAGTTCCTTCTAATTATCAAAACAAAACTAGGTGGACTCCCCATTGCCATTTTGTAGCTTTATATAAGGATAAACTTGACTTCTTAAGTTGAGCATCCGCCTAAAACTCCAGGAATTTTCTTTGTTAATCTCAAGTTGCTATAATATTCTTTCCTTTAATAATATTCATTGGTCCATTTTGACTAAATGATCTCTTTATCCTTGAAAAGCCTCCAAATTCTCTTGGTAAGTAACACTTTTTGCATTTTCATGAGAGGGATCAGCCCAAGACTCCCTTCCTCCTTTTTAAGGCAAAGCTCCTCCCACTTAATCTTAGCCCCTTCAAAATTGCCTAACTTACCTGACCATAAGAATTGCTTAGTGCACCTTTCATTCTTTTTAATAATCTTCTTAATGGAAACTTTGGTATGTATATATATTCCTCAACACTAAGGAAATCAGTTGCAATATGCCTGCTATTGATAAATATCTATTTTACCAAGAGTTTATTCTTGACTTGAACCTTTCCAAGAGGGGTAAGCAATCAACAAATTTAGGCTTATTTATAGTAATGGGAACCCCCAAATATTTAACATAAGGGGTTTGTACAATAAGGCCTATTAGCCTACCAATCTCCTCTATATTATAGTTGTTAGAGGAAACAAATATGTAGCTCTTATCGAAATTGATCCTTAGACCTGATAATTTAGTGAATTCTTTCAGAGTTCTCATCATAAATGAAATAGAATAAGAGTTAAGCCCATAAAACAACATTAGATCATCTACAAATGCTAGATGATTGAGTTTTAGCTCCTTGCATTTGTGGTGATACATGAATCTGGAATTATCCCCAAAGAAAACCTGTAACATTCTTGATAAAATTTTAGTTGCTAAAGAGAATAAGTAAGGGGATAGAGAGTCCCCTTACCTAATTCCTTTAAAACTTTCGAAAAAATTGGAGGGATTACCATTGAGCAATAGGCTAAGGTTGTCGGAAGAAATGCAAGCTCTGACCCATTGAATAAATTGAGTTGGGAATTCAAATGCTTGAAGATAATTGAAGAGGAAGTTACAATTGATAGTGTCAAAAGCTTTGTAGAGATCAACCTTGAAGGTGCAACTCTTAATAGCTCTTTTAGAGATGCAATCTTTCAGTAGCTACTGGACAATCATAATATTGTCCTTAATAGATCTAACATGCACAAAGGCACCTTGAGACAAAGAGATTAGCAAAATCATTGAACCTTTGAGTCTATTGGCAAGAATTTTAAGGATATTTTTTAAATAGTGTTGCAGTAGGAGATAAGGTAATAACCCTTCAAACTTGAGGGATTTTGAGTCTTGGGGATGAGACAAATGTAAGTGCTATTGTTCTCTTTTAGATATAAGTGTATTCATGTAAAATTTCTACCACTAATTCTCTAGTAATGTCCCAAGTTTTCTAAAAGAAATGAGTTGTGAATCTATTAAGGCTTGAGATTAAACAATGTTTTTTTTATTTCATGTATATAGATAGGACTAACTAAGTAATCCTTCATCTGCTAGCTGATCTTTTCTTGGACTAACCAGGAAATATCTCCAACTCTATTATCCTCTGGACCTGAAGTTCCCAATAACTCCTTAAAGTAGTTTAAAGTAGTGTTTTCAATACTCTCTTGATCTATGCACTTTAGGCCCGTTTCATCATATAGCATTGTAATTTTATTAGTGTTCCTTCAAGCTAAGATAAAGTGAAAAGGGAATTTAGAATTGATATCCACTTCCTTTAGCCAATTCACTCTAGCTTGCTACTTTAATATGAAGTTATGATAGTTCAAAGTAAAATTATACTCCTTTAAGCATATAGCTTTTTGGTCATTCAATATAGGATCAAGAGGATAACACTCTAATTGAGCTTTCCTTAATTTCTCCTTGGCAAGTTGTAAAACTACATGAGAATTCAATACAGTTTCCTTGCAAAAGATTTTTAGAACTTTCTTAACCTGTTGTAGTTTCCTCATCAATTAATAGGATCTAAAGCCCCTTATCTCCTACTACCAGGTAATTCTTACTAGTTATTCAAACCTCTACCTTTCAATATTACCATTATAAAAGTTGAAGGGGGCTCTAGCAATAATACTAGAATTCAATCCCTAGATTTCCATCCAAGAGTAATCAGCGCACATAGTTTCACCAAACAGAGTAAAGGAGGTTTGATACTTAACCATCCATTGTTGATTCGCCAAAACTCTATCCAACTTTTTCCTTATGAAGTAATCCCCTTGTTGGTTGTTGTTCCAAGTGTAAAAACAACCTACTTGTCTTGGATCCACCATATTCGTTGTTAGAGTGAAATATGCCTACTCTTTATCAACTTCATTTAATTTGTTTTTGTTGCCTTATGGTTCATTTGAAGAAAGAATGCAATTATAATCCCCTGCCATAACCTATATACCACTAATGGTAGATTGAAGGGCCTTGATATCCTCTCATAACTTGACTCCTTAGAAAGCATGGTTAGCAGCATAAATAACATAAAGATCCAAACTATCAGTAACACCCTAAATTCGCATTTAACACGAATTTCTTGATTAGTTATGAAATAGGTATGTAAAGATAGCTTATTAGAGTTGTATGCTAGTAATATACTACCATTGTAGTGATATATATGACTGGAATGTATCTACCATTCAACTCCAAAAAAATTCAGGCAACATTGCAGTTGAGGTAACTTTCTTTTAGTTTCTATTAAGCCTAGCAAAACAGGCTTTTTCTCTGCTACAATCTCCTTATATAGTCTGCCTTTTAAAAGGATCATTCAACCCTCTTATATTTCAAAAAAAGAAATTCATTACAATAGTTCAGGTTGCAGTCTGAGAAGCTCTCAACTTGCCTTTTCCCTTGGATTTGTTTGATTTTCTTTTGGAGCTTGTAACAACTTCGAAATCCTCCAAAAAAATTTCCTAGGTTTTATCTTCCTCTCCATTTAAATCTATCATAATAATAGTATTGATTGGAATTGTTTCACAAGTTTTCCTCTCCAATGGGTTGGAAACAACAATATGTTGTTTAGTTGTATTAAGCTCCATTGCTCTAATATCCTCTTGTCAAGTCCTTATAGGGTTGCAGTCTTTCTTTATATGTAACATCTTGTCCCCATATTAAGGGTTAGAACCTGAAATCTTAGTACATATGTGCTCAAGGAGAGACAAAGGAAATGCGTTGGATAATATTAGCATATAATGGTACATGCATTCAGTGACAACTTCCGGGTGTTGGACCCCAAACTTTTCTTGGCAATTTGATTTATTAAATGAAATGGAATGAGGAATGAGTGGTGTTTAATGTTTTACTTGGGTAATGTTAATTGGAGCAATTGCAATGATATTTTGAGGCTAATACATGAAATGGGTATTTTGTGTATGATTGTGTTGCTTTATAGATAGTGTATGAGTTGGTGTATGACTTTGCGAAAAGGAATGTGTATGTGCATATGTCTTCATTGTTGAGGTTGTTGTTGAATTATTGCTTGGGAATAGCATGTTGGAGTTTTAAATTTTGTGTTTGAGATGAATTGGTTGAAGTGAAGCTTGATGATACCGAAGAGTGTGTGGAAGTGAAGGAATAAGTGAAGTTGATGTGTTGATAAACCATCCTAAGTGTAGGAATGGTGTTCAGAAACTTCAATGGCAAAACTGTACTGATCTAGATGGATTTAGCCAAAGTGTTCTTAATGAAAGTTGTAGCTTATGTTTCTAGCTTTCTAACACCATCAAGTATTCAATTTTTTGATATCGGGGCTAGAAGTTACGATCGATCGAAAGCTTGATGTTGTTTAGGATTGAATTTCCATGACAGAAACTTTGAGTGACATTTTGACCCTCATAAAGTTAGAAATTGCTCTTAGGGTCTTCATGAAAGTGGTATTTTGTGTTGTTATCTTTCCATTGATATAAAGTATGACATTTTTGGACAAAGGAGTAGAAAGTTATGAGTTTTGGAAGTTCTGATGCTATTTGGGATGAAGTTGACGAACAGTCACTTTGTGTGGAGTTTTTGACCCATTTAGAGATTGAATCTGATTTTGAGTTCTTCTTGGAAGTTGTAGAGCTTCTTTTTATCTTTCTATCGGTACCACATTTGTAAAATTTGGAGTTCTAAGTCAAAAGTTATGAGTGTTAGAAGTTTGAAGGTCGGATTGGGTGCTGATGGCAGACCGACCTTTGTTGGCCGACCGATCTCTGATGGCCGACCGACCTTTGTTGGCCGACTGACCTCTGATGGCTGACCGACCTCTGATGGCTGACCGACCTCTGTTGGCCGACCGACCTCTGATGGCCGACTGACCTCTGTTGGCCGACCGACCTTTGATGGCCGACCGACCTCTGATAGCCGACCTCTGATCATTTTATTGATCCGACCTTCCTCCACTATTTTGGCCATAACTTTTTCATTCGAACTCCGATCAATCTAATTTTTGAAGCGTTGGATTTTTAAGACATCTTTCTTTCTCTCCATACTAAATTTATAGGTTTTGATATTGAATTGAGAATGACAGATCAAATCAAAATGGGATGATCGATTAAAAGGTTATGAGTTAGATATTTTTCTGAACAAACTTCAGTATTTTGGAGATATATTGAGCTGTAGAGCTCCAATAGATCTGATTCTTGTTTCAAATTAAACTAGAGACATGGATCTACAAGTTATCTGAAGGAGCCGAATGACAATTTAGCCTCTAAGACTTTCAATTTCTGGATTGAAGTTAGGTGTCGTGTTCAGCCTCGGTTTTGTAATGGTATGATGGTATTTTAGCCATAACTCTTTCGTCCGACCTCCGATCGATCTGATTCTTGAAGCGTTGGAACCATAAGACATAGAGGAACATTTGTCTAGAAGAAAGTTTTGTCAAATTGCTTCATTTACCTTATCGAAATAAGGAGTGATGGTGTCAGTTTTAAAGCAAAAAGGAAGGGCATTGTTGGAAGTTCACTTAAGGTTTTAAGTTATAAGGCTCATATGTAAGGGCATAAGGGTCTTCTATCATTCATTAATGGCAAGTTGGTAAATAAGAAGAGTGGGCTTTAGTATAAGAAGGAGCAGCGATACATGAAATTGACAGAAACAAAAGAAGAGAAATAGAAGAAGAGAGAAGAGTCGAGAGCCTTCGGATGGGAGAAGAAGAAAGAAGAAAGAGAGAACTAGGGTTCGATTTTTATGGGTCTTCAAGCAAGCTTTTTAGGTTGATCCAAGGAGGAAAAAGTTGGAAAAGGATGAGAGCTCTATGATGAGCCAAGAAAATTCCGAAAATGGTGAAGATGGAGGTAAGATTGAAATTTTGAGTTGTTAATTTTTGAAAGGTTTTGGTACATATGGCTTAAAATTGGTATGGATTTGGGATTTCTATAGTCAATTTTGGTGTTGATGCCCTATGTGATGTTCAATTTTGGGATGGTTATTAATTAGGGTTTATGTTATGGATTAGGGAATTTTAACTTGGATGAAGGAAAGAAGTAATGGAGAAATTGATGCTTCGGACAAGTTACAAGCATGGATATGAGGTGAGTGACCTAGATGGTGCTCTCAATTATTATATGTTTACTGTGGAGATAATGGTGGGATTGTGATTGGATATGATTGTGGATTCCGGACAGAAGGTCCGATGTATTGGGAGTTATGACATAGAAGTGTTGTTATTTGTGAATTTGTGAACTATTGGCTTGAGATATGATAATGTGTGACGTAGTCATTGTGATATGTGCATTCCATGCACGAATGCATGACCAGATAATGATAGTTGTGACCGGAGCAGCCACCAAGAGCTAAAAGCTCACCGTACTTGGGCCTTGAGCCCACAGTGATTTCAGAGCCTCAGGCTCAATGATTAATGCGCCCATATTGGGACAGTTAGGCGCTCGGTCACAACACCGTAATAAATGGGAAAAGTATCACATCCGCATTCTATATGCTTTTGATTAAATAATTGGATTTGGGTGAAAGGTAAAAATGCCTCATACTTATATGTTTTTGAATGTGCATTATATGATTGCTAAATGTCGGACCACGGTCCGATGACATATGTGATTGTTAAATGTGTATTTGGATATAAATGAAACTGTGAAATGCTCCACTTCAAGGTGCAATGCCAGACTAAAGTCTGATGATATGAGAAGTGATTGAAAGGGATAGATAATCGTGAGTGATGCATTTCATTTCATTAATGCATGAAATATAATGGGAGTTGTGACCAAAGTAGCCACCGATCAGAGCTTAAAGCTCCACAAGTGATAAAGAGCCTCGAGCTCGAAGGGAAGTAGTGTATACCCAGAGGGCTCTCCTACCCCTAAGATACTTTCTAGTGCATACCCTAAGGGCTCTCCTAGAGAAGTGAAAATGAGCCCTATATGGGATAATTCAGGCACTCGGTCACAACAAAGTAACAAGTGGAAAGTGAGTCTCATATGCACTGCATTTGCATGACATAAATGATTAAATGATATTGAATGCGGCATAATTGATCAAATATATGTGATTCAATATGGTTGTTAATGTAATGATATGAATATGTGGAATAATGGGATATAGGAAATAAAGTGAGATGGGTTCAGTGGTTTAAATGTAAAATAATATGAATATGTGAATTATGTGTTATGGGATGAGTGAGCCATCAATGATGGTCACTCACTGAGTTTACAAAACTCACCCAAAAATTGCATTTATTTTTCAGGATCAGAAGAATACCCCGTTAGGCCAACGAGAGTATATTTGCAGGATTCAAGTTAAGGATAGAGGTTGGGATCAGTTCGCGTCTGCATTCCATGTTTTTTTAATTTGTAATAAATTGTATATTTTGTATTTGGGAAATGGGCCCGAATGGCTAATGTATAAATTGTGTATAATGAAATTGTATATGATTGAATGAGGACCTAATTTGGGTATTGAATTCCACATTTGTTCTTATGTGAAAAAATGTGCTGACTACTGAATGAGTGTTTTAGCACGCCACCCTCGTGGGGCACGGACTCGGATATCACCATCGATGTTGGGTTCAGGTCGTATGGGAGTGGGGTGCTACATTTCTAGAATGTACAAATTATGTAAGATGGGGAAATTATCGAGTTTAAGGAATGTGCAAATGAGTGCTATACTGGTAAAGGTAGTGTGTAATCTTACACATTGAACAGACAGTTCTATAATGGGATAGTACAATGAAAAGTGTGAAATGTTGAGTGAATTGGAAGAATGATATGTAGTGATTGAAATACGAAGTATGTGTACACGATAAGAATGTTTGAGCAAAGAAAGTGTTAGAAAAGCTTAGGTAACAACCTAAGCTAGACATCCTAGTAGGAATACGCTAAGATTGTATTCTAGCTGCTAAGGATGTAGAAACAAGTGGTTACATGTTTGAATTTCCAACAGTTCTGCTGGGGAAGTGCTTAAAGTTTACATTTTGGAGTTCATAGGAATATGAGCTTGATGTATAGTTCCAAGTGACTATAGGTATAACAATTGTTATCATAGTTATATCATTAGAATGAAAAGTGCCAAAAATGGTCTAAGACTAGGATTGACTTGAGATACTGGTGATGAGTGAAGTGAAAATACAATAGGAGTTAAGTGACTTATGAAAGATAAAAGAAAGGTAGGTGGATCATCACCGGACAGATGGAATATGGTGAAATGGACATAAGAGTTGAATGTATTAACACGGAAGAGAAATGAATGGTCAAAGGAGAGATGAAGTGTTTTTGTGAGTACCACCTTAGCAAGGCGTACTCAGATTTGGAGAAAAGATAAGTTAAGCTATATGAAATGGTATGTATGAAAATTTTTATGAGTTAGTGTTACTGGTGAAAAAGGTTTTAGATTCATAATATGTGATATGTGAATAGGTTCTGAAATAATGACATGATCGATAGAGATAGAATGACAGCATATGAAGTAAGAGTTAGTAAGTAATCTGAAATATACCGATGAAATAGTTAAGATAGTGTGATAGCTAAATCAGTGATTGAAGGACCTATTGACTTATTCAGTTGTGGTCATTGGAAAGAGAGTATTTGAGTGATGAAGTATATGGGAAATAGAGAAGCATATGAGGAATTAATACCTCTACCGTATTGATCAATCAGATGAGAATTTCGAGGGCGAAATTTATTAAGAGGGAGAAATGTAACATCCCGTCCTCATATTAAGGGTTAAGACCCGAAATTTCAGTACTTGTGACACAAAGAGAAATTTAGACAATGCATTTTCTTGCTTATGCATCATGTTAGCATATATGCACATAAATATGGAATGTTTCCGAATAAAAGTGGTTCATGCATTCATTGACAACTTTCTAGTATAATTGATATTAAATGTGATTGTATTGAAAATGAGGAGTAGAAGGAGTAGAAAGAGTGATCTTGGTATGAGTTGTGATAAGGAAAGATTTAGAAACAAAATTGGTAGTGATCTGGAAAATGTTAACTAGGTGTGCTTCGATCTGTTAGCCATAACTTTTTCTATAGTTATTCAAACGAGATGATTCTTGAATTGGATTAAACTAGAAACGTATGCTACATTTCTTACGAAGATATCGAATTTCAATTCTGTCTCTAAGAATCTCAAAATTTCACGAAGTTAATAATTGGGTGTAGTACGTTGGTGTATGAATGGAAAATTCATCTTCCAAATTTGGGGGCAAATTTGGGATTGATATTAATAGATTTTAGCAAAGTTGCCTTCTGGAAAGTTGTAGATCTTTCTTTTATATTTCCAACGGTATGTAGTACAAAAATTTTGGACATCAGAGTCAAAAGTTATGATTCTTATAATTGAATACGTTCTGGAGGAAAAAGTCAGACGTAAAAGTGAGACGGAAAAAGTGAGACGCAAAAGTGAAACGGAAAAAGTGAGACGCAAAAGTGAGACAAAAGAAGTGAGATGCAAAAGTGAGACGCAAAATTGAGACGCAAGAAGTGAGATGATAGAAAGTGAGACGATGGAAGTGAGACGATAGGAAGTGAGACGATAGAACGTGAGACGATAGAAAGTGAGACGATGGAAGTGAGACGATAGAAAGTGAGACAATAGAAAGTGAGACGATGGAAGTAAGACGAAAGGAAAGTGATACGATGCAAAAGTGAGATGATACAGAAGTCAGACGATAGAATTGGCCTTCAAGGTCTTTATAAAAGTTGTAGATCTTGAAGTCCTCTTTCCAATAGTCTAAAAATGAAGTCAATCCGACATTTTTTGTGAAAGTTATGGAAATCGCGCCATAATAGGTTCAATTTGATTGAGGTCATGAACATGTTGGATTCTTTTGCCATAACTTCTTCTCTAGACATCCAAATGATCTGATTCTTAAACCATTAGATTCGTAAGACATTGATCTACATCTCCACCAAGAATCATAGCTATCTGAAATAAATGGAGAAAGATTGAGTGGAAAGAGTGGGATAGGTACAGTGAGTGTGTTTTTCAATAATATGAATTGGTGTTATCTCACTGAACATACTTCAGTAGTTTAATGTTTTCTGGATCAGTAGAAGTCCAAATGAGATGATTTTTGCCTCTTGGTAAACTAGAGACATGGAGCTACAAATGGTATTATGAACTTGGAATCTAATTCAGTCTCGAAAATGTTTAAATTTCAGATGGAAGTTGTGCATAGTATACTATTTTAGACAAGAGCAGTCCAAAAATGTTTGAAGTATATATTTTGAATCATTGAACCAAATGAAATAATTTTGGTGGCATTAGAAACTTAAGATGATGGGGGGACATGTTTCTAGAAGAAAGTGTTAGGTTAGATTGTTCAAGGGTACTGTTGGCAAGACACTTAAGTATAAAAGACATAAGGCATAAATGGAAGGGCAAATTGGACAATTCTCATTCATTAAGG